>VZTL01018173.1:51344-69738 GCA_013400535.1 Scopus umbretta
TCCCAGTGCCTTGGCAGTCGAGAGCCAGCAAAAGAAAACAAAATAATTACATTTCCCTAATGAGAAGAATGTGTTTTAAGAGAGTAAGTGCACATGAAAGCATTAACATGCCATACTGACAAAAACCCCAGGCTGGCCAAAGTGCCAGGGTGGAGAAGGAGAAGGGGAAGGGAGCGGGGTGGAGGGGACGGCGGGTGCTCTGGGCAGAGGGTCTGCCACCACAAGACACAGCCAGAGGAGCTTGGCTTTCTGTGGTCTGTTGGCCAAACCTCAGCCTAGCCATGCCTCCTGCTGGTGCTGGGCTCTGGGAGAGGAGTTGGGCCTGGAAAAAGCCCCGGGGCCCATCCTCCCATGTAGTCACGATGCTGAAAAGGGTTCAGAGAACAATAAAGCCGGGTCCATTCCAAGCAGCCTGGTTTCTTGCTCTGCCCGGAGGAGGCTGGCTCGGCACCCAGCCCCCTGTGTCTGTAACCCTCTGCTCCAGGCAAGCAGCAGCTCCTGCTTTACACAGCCTTTCCTCCCTTTAGCACCGATACGCAAGCGGAAGCCTTCAGCCCCAAAACCTGGCACAGCCTCTACCCTAATCCCATCGGAGTCCCCCAAGGCAGCCCCCACGGGTGCCCCCCTGCCAGCGGCCCCATGCAGAGCCAGCCTCCGTGTCCGTCCCCCACGTCGGTCCCCACATTATCCAGTTGCTAAGCTACCCGCACCGGCTTATCACACCATCAGCACGGAAGGGCAACGGCTGAGGGTTTATTGCGCTGAGCCGTGTTTGCTCACTGCCTTCCCTCCAAACCCAGAGCTCGGAAAGGGATGGGATTGACATGAGGGGGGTGGAGCCGGGGCTGGCAGGGGACCATCCAAAAGGCCACACGAACTGAAGGGTGGCATGGGTGGTTTGCACGCTAGCAGCGAGGCCAGAGCATGCACGGGCAAGGCTCTCCCTAAATATCATGCAAGAGGGAGAGCGGCGCAGCCACGACGCCAGGGGGATGGGAGCCGTCCCGCGCCCAGCCACCCCTAAGGTTCAGCGTGCACCTTGGCACTCTCCATTTCATGAAGTGCTCTGCAGCTGACAGCTTTCTCTAAGCGTAAGGGTCACAACTACGCAGTCAGGTAGGCACCCACACGGCCCGATGGCTTAGCAGACCCAGTAACGTGGGAACAGGGCACAATCTTTCCAACCTTCCTCGAGACACGCCAAACCAAAGAATCCACAAACATCAGCTCCATAGCTGCCTCCGGCTTTCTACAGCCTGTGAGTCGGTGAACGATAGGAAAGGAAAGGTCAATTTGCCACCTTTGGTCAGCAGCCCCTTGAGATGCTTCGCTTGGGCATCAATGCTCAGAAGTAGCATCTTCAACAGCTGCGCAAACACCCACAAGAAACAGTGGGCTGTATTTATTGGGACTCGTATCTAACTTGCCACACTTTGCACTACAGCATATAAAGGAAAAGAAATTGCAAAGAGATGTTGGTCTTCGCCATTGAGAAACAACAGTCCCCACCAACTCGAGAAAGATCAGATCACCCACCGGGAAAGAATTTTAATTGCCAGAACATAATCCAGATAAAGCAATGCCCCTCCACACTCGCTTCTGTGTTCCCCACTCAGCCAGAAGATACGCTGGCTCGGGTAGCTCTCACCTCCAAGAACTCCATTTTAGTTTCATCTTTGCCCATACTCACTCCCCAAAGCCCAGAACTGCTGCTTTCCCCCCCCACCTCCGCCTTACAAAAACAAATAACAGCAGCTCTGCCCAAGAGGGGAAGACAATGCTAAATCACAGTCCCTCCCTCTGCCCTTTGTTACTGAGACAGAAACAGCCTCTTAAAACTCCATCTTAACATAAGGGGGATTGAAAACAAAAACGAGCTGAACTCCAATTTAGTGTGACTCATCTCTCTGATTCATACCACTCCTTTTCTCCTCTAAAGCAGGCTTCCAGTGCAGATGACCTGCAAATAAAGCCCTCCCACTTCGGGAAGGTACTTTGCAAACCTCAAAAGCAAGTAATTCTTAGTTCCAGAAGCCATCGCAGAGTTTCAGGGTTTTTCCAGAAAATTATATGTAATGTATTTGGGAGCTTAACCTCACGTAGCCATCGTTCAGGTTATAATGAATGCATATATACACTGGTAAAGTGGTAGGTGTTGCAGGTCAGAGGACAAAAGAGACAAGCCAGACTTCACTTGACCTAGGTGCAGGCAGGATGTACCCAGGGCAGGGAGCAGAGGACAGCACTGATATCCCCCACCATCAGCACACCCCAATTCAGGTCCGCACCCACGCTCTAACCCTCCCAACCCAGGCTGCAGCTGCCTCCGTGGACCCAGAGCTCCATGACGCATGGGATGCCTCGCTGCTGTGAACATCTGCTTCATCCTACCTCTGCCACGCTGATCTGCTTCTCTTCCCTTCCCTTCCCTTTCTGCGGTGTCAGGCAGGAAAAGCGCACAGGCTGAGCGCGGAGGAGAGGGAGCAGCTGCTGCCAAACCTGAGAGCCGTGGGGTGGAACGAGGTAGAAGGCAGAGACGCCATCTTCAAAGAGTTCCACTTCAAGGACTTCAACCGGGTATGAGCATCAGCGGTACAGAGTTTTACAACGCGGGAGACCTGGTTTGCAGAGCGGGGAGTCCCATCTGCAAGGCTCAGCCAAAGAAACCCCTCCATATTTCTCCTGAAATGCAACGGCTGAGCAAGATAACCTGCCCAAGACATCGGAGTGCTCAACCCAGCACATGGTTTGTCTGGGGAAAAGCTCCCCCAAAAAGAGGAAAACCCATAGAAAACCCCAACAAAGACACAGAACATCCCAGGCCTTGTATTTCATTGGGTTACCTAGAAACAGGTGGTATAAAATTCAGAGCAATGGGGTAAAAAGCAATATATCGCACGGTAAGTGGTTCGGAGCTAACTTTTCTTCTTACTCCACTCGGCAGGCCTTTGGCTTCATGACCAGAGTGGCTCTACAGGCAGAAAAACTGGATCACCACCCCGAATGGTTCAATGTGTACAATAAGGTAAGAAAAAGGGACGGTGGGGGCAACCAGAGGCTCTTCAGGGAACACATCCCTTTTGGTAGGCATACAACAGCAGCAGCAAGTGCTGTTCAGATCAGTGGGACCTCTTTTCTTCAGCTGCTGTTCCCTTGGCATGTCACAGCCAGCCTACAGCCATCGCCTACAGATCCTTTCCTCCCCCTTTTTTTACCTGTCCAGCTGAGCAGTAGCTGCCTGTAGCCTGGCACCAGGGTTGTTATTTTAAATCAGTATCAGAAGTAGCAGCAAGGGGAAAAGCTTCTGGAGAAAGAGCAAGTTGAAAAGCGGGCACAGCTGGCTGCTGCGACCAAGGCAGGGGTGGCAGTGACAGCTTGTGGCTAGGGTGAGCTGTAGGAAGGAGAAAAACCAGGCAAAATGCCAGACCACCTCTCCCGCCCCAGGAAATTTTGCTAACAAGTCTGGAGAAAGTAATAATGCTACCTGCCTCATCAGATGCGAACCGTCTGCAGCACTGGGGGAAACTGTTCCTGCTCTTTCTGCCAGCAACACTTGGTCAGTCTGTCTGTCTGGTTTAGGTTCACATCACCTTGAGCACCCACGAGTGCGGAGGCTTATCAGAGCGAGACATCAACTTGGCCAGCTTCATCGAGCAGGTTGCAGCTTCTCTCTCCTGACTAGAGACACATGAAGCCAAAAATCAACTCTGCCGCTGCCACAACCCGCCTCTCGCCTGGATGGCTGCACCTAGAGCCTTCTCCCACTTCCAAGCTAGTTCCTGGATCCAGACTGCCTAACGCCATGCCAAACTCCCTGCAGCAGCTCAGATGGGATGGAGGCACTGCTTGGGCATTTTCTGCAGACGTGCTTTTACCAGGAGTCATGTTACACAGTCGCACCGGTAAATCTTTCCAGAGCCTGACCCCATCCAACCACTGTGTTGTTGCTTCTTACCTACTGGAGCAGGCTTTCTACCTAGAACATAGTACGTGAACCCTTTGGTTTCTCTCTAACATCCCAGCAGCTGTGATGTGCAATTCAGTCGTTACTGTAACCTCTCTCTAGCAGTATTATAAGCAGGCATGTGATCTCACCCCTATTGTAACCAGCCTTTAGTAGGATACCAACTGAAAATGTTTACAATAAAGGTCTTGGTTAACCTGATGTCAGTTTGGAAGGAGGCCTCTCTGTCAAAATTACGCCAACGTGTTTTCCCAAGGCAGGTGCTGGCCTGCCTGCTCTCAAGAAGCTGCTTCTGCCATGGAAAAGCTTCTTGATGAAGCACTGTGGAGAAACAGCACGTGCGTTTGCAGGCCTGCACCTCAAAGTGAACAGGGTCTGAAAGAGAAGGAGATTATGAAAGCCAGAGCAGATCAGATAACAACTGCTTAGTGCTAAAATCAGAAGCGTTCTGTAGCCGAGGCACAAACACAGGGAAGGTACAACCAAAATGCACAAAAGCACAAGCAACGGGCCAGGGGCTTCTTATGGTGGGATACCTCCCAAAAGAGGCTGCAGGTGGATTTGGTGGTGTAAGATCTTCCCTCCAGTAACATAATGACATCGGCATGCAGGGAGTCTGCAGCCAAAACTGCTGCATTGTCAGTACAACAGGAACAATATGCTGTGAAACCTACAGTAGTAGCTTTCAGCAAAACAGTCTGGGAGAAACACTACAAACACCCGATTCAGGTCTTTTTTGCTTTTGCTTTTAACCCTTTAAAGTTCTATAAAGCATTAAGAGAAAATCCATTGCTCTTAAATGACAATTTTCAGCATCCTTGAACACCACATGCAAGATGTAGCCACGGACACCCACCTTCATCTTGACAGAATGAAAAAGCAGCCCTCGGGCAAAGGTAGAAAGATTCAGAAACCATTCTCCCTGCCACAGACTAGGCTGTGCATGAGCAAAGACCAGGAGCATTCAAGTGAGCATTGAAACAGAAAAATGAAGAGTTCAATGAGCCTAGATAGCTAAATGCACCATTTTAATACAAACTAGGCCCACTCGCACCATCTCTTCAGTTATTTCAGCCTACAGTTTTACAGTGGCAAATTAGAGCAATACAGAATACTGCCATCAGATGAACTCGTTTAATTTGTTCGTTAAAAAGTCAACGTGTATTTATTGGGCAAGATATTATTGTGTTGTACGCAACCCTTCCACTCCCCTCTCCCCCAAGTCATCAGAAAAGTGCAGATGAAATCCATGGCATGAAGACACACATCTCTTCTCGGTCCATCCCATTGGATATTCTTCAGTCTAGTACCTAAGAGCACGCAAAGCCCTCGGGAGTGCTTTGTACGAGCAACAAATCTAGCGTCTCGCTTAGAAAACCTGACAGTCAGAAATCTCGCAGGAATTAATAGTTGCGAAGAACCCTCCACGTCTAAAGTACCATCCAGTTTCAGATCACAATCCAGTCCATAAAATTCTTCATTTTTTTTCCCTTTTAAATAATTTTACATCTTGTTAATCGCACCATTTTCCTAAGACCATTTGGCATGATAAAGGAGATGCAGATTACATGTTAGATAACAAGGATGAATAAAGACTACACACCGGTAAATTACAGAGGCCTATTCCTCACCAGAAGATTACATTTACAGTACAGAACAAATACACGTAAAATAATTAAACCCACAAGTACTACTAGTAAGTGAAGCCCAGAATGGAATACACTGACTTACAAATAACACCTTCAAATACATCAAAAAATGTGAAATGGAGCACTGATCCGTTAGATCCATCTACTTCTTTGGAGGAGAATGCAGCCAGGGAAGGAGGGAGTTTTTCTCTCCTTAACCCTACCCCAATCCATCCCCCCCTTTCTTTTAAAGCAGAAACAAAAAGAGTACCTCCCTTTTTTGTTTTGTTTTTTCAAACCTCGGTTCAAAAGAGAACCATCACAGTAGCCAGACGCTTAAGACTGTCTCCAAAGTAGAGCAAACTCAGAGATGCAGTTAATGGTCACATTGGCAGGACATTAACAGAATAAACAGGTCCAACATCAATGCTGACTGCCAGAGCTGGTAACAACTTCGAGAGACTATCAGGCAATTCAAATGCGATGTTTTCAAAAGGGCTCAGAGACCTGCATAAAGTCATCAATGTAAGGGCAGATGGCCAAAACACTTCTGTCTCCTTGCACTGAGAATAAACCTGTTAAAAAGCAAGTATTCTTCCCACAGTCACTGGGCCCGAGGCTGCTGCACCGTTTCCTGCAGTGGCTGGTAAGTAACCTTCTCTTTCGGTATCCTTATTGTGCAAGTTAAGCCAGTGAGGGTCAGCTTTAGGCTAACAAGCCCATTACAGCAGAGACACAGATGCCTTCAGATGCTCAGCACAAGACTCTGCAGAGGTGGCACAAAGTCTTCTCCCAAGTGTTGAACTCTGCCCGGGAAACTCTCGGTAGCATGCAAAAAGCCGAGAGGAAATACCTGGGAAAGCCCTGCAGGAGTGACTCCACCGCTGTTTAATAACTCGAGAGATTCTAGCTTGTCCTTAAGGCCACAACTGCCTCAACAAGTTGCACTGGGAAAACTCTCACTGTAAAAACAGCAGAGAAAAATAGGAAGGGTGAGCCATATGCCCATACTTGAATACCTCCAACTTGCTGCATCCTATCCTCTACCTCTCAGAGCTACACCAGCATCTTTGTAATACTGCGAAGGGACTTGGCTCAGTACAACTACTGTTCTACCTTACAGGCAAGCGCGCCTTCTGAGGCCAGTCTGCCATTGAGGTTTGGGTTTTTTTAGTGTAGTACCATAAGGAAACGACCGCAGCAAACGCTGCAGTTAACAGCTGAACCCTCAAACCCTCCCTGGCATCCCATCAAAAAAAAAGCCAGAGAAGCGTCAAGGCACAATGGTGAATGCCCTTTTGAGAATGTGCCTTAAAAGAATCAGTGCAAAGAGCAGAAATTACTACTATTACAAAAGTCACCTTGTTATACTAAAAGATCATGGTAAAAAAAGGTCAGCTTTGGCGCCATCCATTTGCACGTGAAGTCCCTAGCCGTGACACACGCCAGGGCCTGACTGACTCTACTACAGCATTGCGAGATAGTGCAAAACCTTCAAGTTATGAACAGTGAAATCACTGTTTTGCACATCCCTCCAGAATTGTGCAAGGTACAAGCACTCTAGGTGGTAAATGCACGTCTCCTAGAAGAGACGGGGAAGCAAAACAGTTGCTATGTACCTAGGATTTTCAGTACCATCCAGTTCCTCTCCCCACACCACCCGCTTAGTTTCTATTTCTGCTGTTATTCAAACCAAGAGATTCCAGAAAAGGATTTTGTGTTGGTTTTTTTTCCCCCGCCTCAGCAGATACTGATTGCAGTCTCACTGAGATCTCCAGAGGGGATTTCAAAAAGAGTACATGACCATCTTTCCTTTGCCAACTTACCGGCTCTGCATTACACAGATATAAAGCTCCCAGCACAGTCTGTTAAATACAGTAGCTTGGAGGAATACTCAAAAGAAAACAAAGTATTCAATTTATTTTCTACCTTCAACTTCTGGGAAGATTGAAGCTTTGAAACACAACATGAGATCTCAAATCTAACACTTGGCTGGACACCAGCTGAATACCAGGTCTGAGGAGAAGAAACAGCAAGGAATGAAGTGACACGCAGAATACCTGAGGAATTTGGAGTTGTGGAATGGCCATTCAATTCACTATCAATAGTCATGATGAAAATAGGCAGGGGGAAGGGAAGAAAAGCCCTAAAACTGAGGTTGGGCATGAAAACAATGCAGATTTCAGAACAGACTAAGATGGGGAAGGAATTTTTCAAGATCAAGCCACCATCAGACCTGCAATTGTAGGAACAAAGGCTTACTGCAATCTCTTCCCCTAGGCAACCTTTAGAGCCACCCCAGTGCTAGCTGGCAAGGCACCGATTGTTGCACTACAGTCAGTGGTGGCTGGGAGAGCCGTTCATGTGCTTTTCACTGCAAGGAACATCCGTGCTGTAGAGGCCGTCCAAGTACGCCTGAGAAATCTCCGCTACCAAGCTCCTGTCTGGGACGGACTGGGCCATTCCATAGATGGCTCCCTAAGCAGAGAAGAAGAGGTCGTTACATAGGATCGCATGAGAAACACGCTCACCCCAAACACACCCTCACTATATGCTGGCCTCCTTACCATGCCTGTGGTCTTGGCGTTGAGGTCCTTCATGATCTCCTCAATGCCGTCTTTGACATCTTTCAGGAACTGTTCAGCAACACCGGACTTCGTGTGCAACTGCGTAATGCAGAGATGAATGCTGGGCAGACAGGGGAGAGGGGAGAGATTAACCTTCTCAAGTATGTACAGCCCCACATTTTCTGAGCAGCCAGCAGCAACGTAGTCCTGCCCTGGCCAGCGACAACCGTCTATCTCCTTAAAATAGCATTTCAGCAGTATAATGGGAGAAGGCAATCCACTCCCTTCCAATTAAAGGTAACCCCTGCAAAACACTTGTGAGAACCAAGCTGAGGAGAGTTCAGCTCTTCTTTTGCAAAATGCTAACTCCTTTTTCCTTCCTGACTTCACCATACACAGTTAAAGACCCATAATTTTCTCACCTCATTCCAGGTACCTCTGGTGAGAAAAATGGAGCTGCCTGCAAGCATGGTGATCCTTGCCATCATTTCCCTCCCCTTCCTCTCCAGCTTAGATAAGCCATCAGCCGCCCACGGCATGGAAGTTAGCATTCACCAGAAGGAGCAGGGCTACTCGCACCTCTAAGCTATCGCTTCAGGTTCTCTAGACTTTGCTTCGTGCTAACTCCAAGTCCAAAATTTTTTCAGTGCAGTTACATCCGAGAGCATTTGCCCCTTGTACCCACAGAAAAACCACAACTACCCGCTCAAGGAAACGCTCTGACAAACATTCATTTTACACCAGGCTGGGAAGATCACTCAAAATGAACAGCCCTTCACTGTTCTTTCGATTACCTTCTTCTTCAGTGGGCAGCAAGAAGATACTAAAAATAAATACATAAATCTAGAAACACTCAGTTAACTAACATGAGATAAAGTCCTGGCTGTTTATATTTTTCTGCCTGTATTAGACAGAGGTAAATAGAAAGGAAGCCTCAGATATGACCTCTGCCACACTCATTAAAATTACTATTGCCTTATCCTCACTGCCGTAACTGCTATATATCAGCAACTACACAAGTAATTCCTTCTCTGCAGAGGAAAAGCCTACATACAATTTATCAGATATGGACAATGGCACTCAGCGAATCAAGAGAGCTACATGGCCTGAAAACAACCACCTTGCATACCCTGGCTATGCACATCACTCCACTGGTCTCCACAAACTCACCTTGATGGGAACTGTAGGACGTTTAAGTTCCATCCTTTTGCAGCTAAGAAATTAGATAATCGATAAATGTCGAAAGTGTCCGAACCGATGGAGAGGACAGACACCTCAGGTTTCCCCAAAATGAAGATGCTATCAATTTTTCTCAACCTTAAAAAGGAGAAAAGAAGTGACTGACCAGGTTTACAGGGGCCAGACATTCTGTCCAGGTACCTGGAGCCTTAAAGGCAAAGCTACAGAAGGGAACAGATGACAGCAGATTCCTACCAAAAAAATCATGCAGCCACCCCAGGCTGTTGGGACTTGCAAGAGGACTCGGGTCATTAGAGGCCCTCAAGTTAAGTACGCTCAGGAAGAAATGGAAAAAAGGGAGGACAGAGAGGCAAGGGAAGACAGAGTAGCAGAGAAGATCAGCTTATCAGCACACATAGCATCACAAGCACCCCAACAAGAGAGAGTATAACCCTTCTTTCACCACCTTCAGTTAAGTCCTTCCAGATTCCACCTCAGCCATGGCTGAGGCAGAAGACACTCTCGAAGCAAAGTCAGCTAAAACAAGATGCCTGCACCCCTCCTCTCTGTGCCTCTCAGCTATCCGGCACGGGGCAGCAACCTGGGCATAAACAAAGCATCTTCTCCCCTAACTGCCCGGTGGACCCCCACCCAGCAGGTGGTAACATGCTATAGCTTCTCCAGGGAGGGGAAAGGGGAGTTGCAAGCGAAACAAAAGCAGTTTGGGAGAAGGAGTCCAGAATGGGGTTAAAGAGCGTGACCAAAACGCTAAGGCACACACGTACTCTGATTCGAGGAAACGAGCCGTTTTAATGATCCTCTTCGTAGCCTCAACGTAGCCCGATTCCCCTATGTGCATCAAAGTTGCCCAGCACGCGGCTATGATTCCACCAGGCCTGGAGCCTGCCATGGAGGGGGAGGCGTATATGCCCCCTTGCCAGTCAGGTGCTATAAAGAACTGGTAGCTCCTGTACTTCTTGTCGCTGTACAGCACCACTGAGGAGCCCTTGGGAGCGTAGCCATACTGCAAGGGGCACAGAAAGCATTGAAAAGCAGCAGGAGGGCACAGGAACACATTCAAGCACTCGCCACACGCCGTCACCAAGATCCCGCTCTGCCCGTACCTTGGCGCGTTGCACAAAGCCTCTGAAGAGGGCAGGCAGCCCTTACCCCTGCGCTTTAGCACTCCTTCACATCGCAGGGCAGAAATGCCCGAAGGCAGGGACGGCATCGGGATTTGCTCCCCAAAAACGAAAGCATTAGAAGACCTTTCTCCCCACTTCTTACCTTGTGGGTATCAGCAGAAATGCTGGTCACACCTTTTACGCGGAAGTCAAACGGATGCTTTAGCGGGAACCCTGCCTTCTCCATGAAAGCAATAAGAAAACCACCCAGGCAGGCGTCGACGTGGAAGGGGATTTTGTACTTCACCGCAAGCTGTGTGTGAACAAGAGATTCTGGTGAGTAACGTGCAATCAGGCGAGAAAACGATGTTGTCGGGGCACCCAAACTCCAGTCACCACAAGGTACTCTGCATGTCACAATTAAATGTTTCCTGGACCCTTTTGGAACACCATGCCACTCTCAAGCTGTTGAGGACAGGAGATCTGGAAGGGCTGGCTACTTGCGGGATGCTTTCTCCTGCCTTCCACATATCTGAAGATTGCCAGCAAGAGGAAAAACAACATTGCATTTTGGCAGTTTGCTGTATTTGCCAGAGATGTGACAACATGGTCTGAAAGGAGTATCGGCGATAAAGCATAAGGGTGTGACCCAAAGGGAAAGAAGGTCAGAGGCCTTGGCTGGTTACATACAAAATAAATAACTGGAGCACAGAGAGAAAAATCAAGAGGCGTGTTTGAAAAATAAGATCCCAGCCCTTTGACTCCTACTCCCTCCATGCATTCCTCCAACTTCTGCACCAAGCTTGCTACAACCAGTAGGCCCTAAATCAAAGCCTTCTCACCACGTGGGTTATTCTGCTGTTTTTTCCTCTCAGATATAAAAAAAAACGCCCTTCTGGTTGGTCTCGCAGTGGTGCGTGCAGCAGAGCTCAAAGTCACACACACAATACATAGCTTCAGTTACTGCAGAAGTTAATGGCAGGGACTTGAGAGTTCAGAGACAAAGCGCATGCAGAAGGCTTGCCACTTTGCCTTGCTGTGACACACTGTATGCACCAGCTCAAGTCCGAAATCCAGCCCCACACAAACAGGTTTATGACAATGCCCAGAGGTACTTCTGGTATTTAAAGCCCACCCTCCCACAGCAGTTACAGAGTGCAAGAAAATAGTCCCATATTCCTCCTCACTTCCAAATTGCCTCGTACATACCCTGCTGTTGGTTAATGCCCGATGTAAGGACAGTAATACCCTCCCCACCAGTCTGCTCCTCCCTCCAGATTCACTGCATGGCATCCTGGAACCCCTCTGCTCTTCTTGTACAGACGGAAACACTGGTTTATATTGCTGCAGCACCCAGAAGTCCCAGGGACACCCTACCTCTGCCACCTCTTCAATCGGGTCCACAACTCCATGCGGGAACTGGGGAGCAGAACAGACCAGCATGGCTGTGTTCTTCGAGATAGCTCTCCTCATTGCCTGAAGATTTAAAGAGAGAAGATGCTCACATCCCATTTACCAACTGCCACCCTGCCAAAAAAAGATAAAAAGTGAAAACATGCAGCGTCTGGTCTTAAAAACGAACACAGGAAAGCCTACAGAAAGCGAAGCAATGAGCTACAACCATCAGCAGACATCAACTGAGTAATTTAACTCATCCACTTGGAAATACTAGAACACTTTTGTTTGCCCTCATCTGAAGTCTGGGGCTATTTCTGAAATACACAAATTATTTGATTCTAAATGAATCACACGGGAAAAGGGGATGGTTTGCATCCAATTATTTCAAACAAAACCTTATCCTTAGTGACAGACGCTTACTCCTGCTGTCCTTCCTTATTTCCAGGCAGCATTCATCCCTCTCTATCCACTGACTTGCCACCTCTACAGGTAGATTTCTTGCTATTTGCTGTACAAGGCTAGTTTCCCACAGAAAGAGTGCTGTGCCGCCTAAAGCGATACCTGAACATCCACTTCCATAGTCTTGGTCAACGGTATGTGAATCAACTTCAGTCCAAAGTAGTGTGCTGCCTTGTCAAACGCCGCGTGAGCACTCACCGGGACCAACCTAGAAAAGTAACAGATTGCATATGCCAACCCAGGCAGCACCTAAGCCTTACTGTGAACAGGAGGTGAAAGAGCAAAAAAAAAATTCAACTTGCAGGTATTTCTGTGTGACAGACAGATCACGAACAGGCCAATGGCATGTTTCAACTAGCCAAAAATCATACACACTGAAAAAAGAAAAAAGTTGGGGAAAATGCCCTCTGGGACAGACGGGAGGCCGCGTGCTGTTCTGAACTAAAGTGATGGACACTCGGTCTTGAACAACCCAGAGAAAACCTACTGAAGTAATTCTATTTCACTCCATGGTCTTCTGTGAACCAGGAACCAGAGTTCAAGAAAATTAATTTCTTGTCATATCAGACAATATTGTACCATCTCCAACCAGCTACCCTCTGGAGAGAGGGGCATATAACAATACAAAAGGGAAGCAGCAGCATATTTGCTGCCTCCCATCTCAAACGGCAGTGGCTGAACAGCCTTAATTAATCTTGTTTTCTGAGGGATCGTATCTTTATTGGGGCCTTCAATAGCATGCAAAAATGTTAGAGAGAGAAGAAAAGAACTGCAGGAATTCAGCCGAAGATGAACGCCACAGTGTTTCATCTCTCTCTGTGTTTTCCCCACCGTAAGCAATTAACCAGAGAAACATTTTTGATGCACCGTCTAGAAAAAAGCAGCACATTAGAGAAAGCAAATCCTCTATTAGCAGTGTAATGATTAGCACAATTCCTCATTTCAGCTCCAACCAGCCCCAACTTTAGTCCCAGAGTTTTCAGGCTAAACCCTCTTTGATCTGAATAAATCAAAACCCTTAAACACTTCAAAGGGCCTGACAATCTCTGCTCGACAGGGGCCCAAAGCGGATACGAGCAGGCTGTGTCTAGAGCAGCACACAGGTATTACCAAAAACATCTGCACAGCATAGCTACCACAGCCCCCCCAGCAACATCACGCCCCCCAGGGCTGCTTAAAGGTTCCTGTGCTTTTGCACCGCTGCTTTCAACCCAGGTTTCTCTCCCTTCAGACACAGATGGACAAGGAGGAGGTGGCAGTGAGCTATGAAATGAAGGAATATTGGGGTCTAGCAGCAACCTCCGCTAAAATGAACAGAAAGTCCCACAACTTCCCAACGCGAAAAGCAAGCCGCAGAAGTATTGCTCACATTTCTGGTTGTTTGATGCCTCTCTCGTAAGCCAGGTCTCGGTACGCCTTGCAGGCCATCAGAATGCTCTCGGTCCCCCCAGATGTCATCTGCCGTGAAGAAAAGAAGCAAACAAGAAAAACAACCGCTTACACGGATGTCGCGGGAGAGAAAAGCGAAAGAGGGATGCTGCCACAGCATCTCTGCCCAGAGATGCTTCAGCGGCAAGAGCTGAACAGGGAAACTCAGGTTTCGGGGGCAGCAGAAGCCACCGAACAGCTCAAGGTAGCTTTCTGACAGTTCAGCTTGAAAGCACATATTTAAATAGATGTTGACTCCTCTGTTTAAAGGGGGAGGTGGAAAGGGAAAACAAAAAAATATCCAACTCAAAAGCCTGACAAGAGGAAACTATACCGTGCAGTCACTAGCTGGCAAACATGACCACACCTCAGGAAACTACTAGTACATACTTAGGTCTTGATTACCCGAGGATTGTTTATCTGGATTACAGATTAATTATGCCACGTATACAGAAACAACCAAGTTGATTCTGTATTAAGTCCAGCAGGGTTTATTAGGTCTGGAGCAGCGCCACGCTGAGGCACGGAGCCAGCTCAGCGTTGGCACCACTCCTGAGCTACAAAACCTTCCCAGAACCTGGAACACTGCAGAGGGCAGAGCGCTCTCCCACCTTCTCTCTGCAGAGGCCAGCCTGTCTGGTCAACACCAGGCCAGAGCTTGTAAGTCCTCAAGGACCCAAGAAATTTTATAGCAAGAGGAATTTCTGCATTATTCTCCCCAGCAAGTCCCTCAGTATCCATATAACCCACGACCCGTGCTGTCCCAGCCCTCTTTACCCTGACCATAGGAGAACAAGGGGGGTTGGAAGAGAGGAAGGTACGCACACAAGCTGTTCGATAAAGTTTACTGTCGTATACTAGAACTCAAGAGCCGATACAGATAAGTAAATGAAACACTTCACAGGAAGAAATTCCTCGAATGGGAGGACTGTCTTTCGTCGGACGGCCTTTATGAGTTCTGACACGCAGGGGACAGAAAAGCGTGTGGGCACAAACCTTCCAAAGTAAAATTTTAACCTAGTAAAATGTGAGGTTGGTTTCTCAAGCAGCCTGCAGGACTGACTTACTGCTATGCTGGGTGAGCCATAACTTGAGGATGGGGGGCACCTGGGACAGGCATACAGAATTGCAGGTGAAAGAGAGGAATCAAAGGCTACTTATAGCGCTTATGGAGAACTAATTTTGATTCTCAGACCTGCTAAACCAACTGCAACTTCCTCTTTTAACCTCTTCCCCCCCCCATATAAAAAAACATGCAAACACATTTGCATGCCTTATGACATCTGCTAGTCTGGGTTTTTGTTTGATTTTTTTTTTTTTTCCCCAGCTGGCATAGCTGCAAAACCCCAAAATGCAAAGAAGAAGTGTGACTGCGTGACAATGACTAAATATGAAGTACAGAGATAAGGAACAAAGTTCACAGGCACATAAAACAGCCTGCCACATTTGTTCCTAACATGATCCAAGCTAGCAGCAGCAGCTGCTGCCACAGGCAGCGTGGAAGTGACTGTCACACCACAGACAATTCCTGCTTTTTTGGTAGTTTGTAAAGCAACAGCTGTCACAGATAAAACCTAACAGGGCCTCACACTGGATAAAGAAATAGTTGCATTTGTTGTGAAGCAAATAGATGGTAGCAGGAACACAGTGTCCTAAGTGTTTTATGGGCTGCGTCATTCACTTCTCAGCCCTTCTTATGAAAAGATCTGTAAAGTTGTCAGCTACTACCTTTGGGGAAAAAAAAACAGCTGGTATAACATGGATTGCTTTCCTACTGGCAGGTGGGAGAAGAGGAATGGAATTATTGAGTACTTGTAACACCACTTGCAACACTGCTTACGTATTGCAAGGATTGTGAAAACTTTGCTAAGCATGATTTGGGGATCTTGGGATTCACGTTACTGAACGCCAGCCACTTTGTGCCACCAGGTCTGCTCCTTGCAGAGCAAGCAGCCCCTGCCTCTCCTCTCAGCTAGATAACCTGCTCTTCAAAGAGCAGCCTCTGTGCAGTCATTCCTGTTTCGATCTTTCCGAAGCACCAACACCTTGCCCTTATGCACAACAAGCCCTTCCTTCAAGGTCTGGCTTATCACCTGCAAGCAAATGCTAAGTCACACGCAGTTTTGGGAAGGTCAGAGTCAACGCTTTTCGGCAGTCAGTCAGATGCAGGTTAAGGAACAGCATCCAGGACGGATCCTCCTCCCAGGCACCAAGACTGGCATGCAGATGACCACACAGAAAGCTTGTTCAAGCAGCTGAATATCCACCCAAAAAGCTGAATTTCGGCCAGATCAACTTCCTAAGTTGGCCCACAGTCGGCACATCAGTACCAACACGAGTGTAGGCCAGGGAGATGCTCCAGAGCAGCCTGATCTACAGCAGCACCTTTAGCGTGGCACAGCTAGAACAGCAAAATCCCTTTCAGTCCACGCGGTTTATACCTGCAGAGGGAGTCTGCTTCTTTGCAGGAGGCTTTGTCAACTTAGCTATCAACAGCAAACTTGTTCTGCTATATCCAGGGCTTGAATCACTGTCACAGGATACTACTTCCCCACCGCCTGCGGCACGCCGGCAGCTGGCCAACATGTGGTGATTCAGCACCCGCCAATGGCTCATACAAATTTTATTTTTTTTTTTCCTCTCCTCTAAATGAAAGTCCACAGGCTCAACCGATGCCATGGGAAAAAGGGGCTGGAAACAGACATTGTTTTAAGCAGCTTTTCAACCCTCTGCTATCTTCAAAAGCCAGGCAAAGTGTGTGGAAAAAGGCAAACAGACTTTTTTGTTCCTGATTTATTTATTATTTTCCAAATGGGAGGGGAGAGGAGAAAGCACAGAGAAAAATATCCCTCCTGCTTTCTAAACTCAGTATATCCCTTCCATTGCTCCCTCCCTCCAAACCATTAAAACAGCAATAAGAGGTACGGTCCCTATTCAAGGATTTCTTTCGCCATGCCACTTGCATGTCACTGTCAAACTGTCAGACGTAAAAGAACCACTTTGGTTTGTGGTCTCTAAAGTTTTGCTTGCACTTTCACCTTAGGAAACACGTCCATTCGGACCCTGGAGACAAAGCTGACCAGAAGTTTCACTGAGCTGAACCATCCCATTTATAAGAAAGTGAACTACAATTTATTTCTAAGTTAGCATTAGACTAAAAATATACCACAATCCACTGCACGGTCATAACGTAGTGGCAGACTCACATAAAACCCCTGTAAACCTGCAGGTTGTAAATTCCACAAGTTGTCTCTCTCAAGGTGACCTGCTCATCGCTACAGATAAAACCTGACAGATCTGCAGAGTTTAAGCCCCCCCCCAAGACACATCACTCACATTGCACTGTTAAAGTCCTACTTCAAATGTGCAGCCAGCACTACAACAAAGTTTGGAAGCCCCAGATTTTGGGAGGAAGAGACAAGATGGTTTTTACAGGAGGCTTAGGTTTGCATCTACCGATTTTGCCTCCTCTCTCCTGTCCTCAACTGCAGAAAGTGCAAAAAAGAATGCATAGAGATTAACATCAAATACACATGCACACCGCCCACACAATTCTACCCTGTACTTCAAAGCTGCCCTTTAAAGTTCAAACTACTAAAAAAAAAAAAAAAAAAATCATTGAAGCCTGCATAAAAGTGGCAATTTCTCCCCAAATTAGAGGGGAAATCCACCGAGCCAGCACTGCAAAACAAAGCACCTTGTGAACAGGAACACATGCACACATCAGACAAGAACAAACTCCCCCCATTCCTCCTCTATGTGCTGAGCTTAATTAGTCCTTCCAAATCATTGCAATGTGATTAGAATCTCCCAGGAGCCAAAAATCACCGATTTCTGTCTCTTTGCTCTTGTGTAACACGATTAAAAATAAGAACAAAAGTAGTAATTAGTGAGAAATAGGAAGCATCCATCCGCTGCTGAAAATGATTACTTTTAAGAACTGCTTAAAAACCTGGAACATCTCTCGGTGCAATTTAAAGCAAAAGGCATGCCTGCACACCCTCCACCACAAGGGCATTGTTAGTGTTTTTATGCCCATGTTTAAACTAAGGAGAATTATAGCCCCCGTGTCTCAAATAAAGGCAACTTCTATAAATAATGCAAGCTGCTCATCTGATTTAACATTCAGAAATCTAAAAAGACATGTTTCATTTTAGCATTTATTAAGCACACCAAAAACCTTCAAAGAGGAAGCAGGGGACTGCTCTCCAGAGATCCTGCTTAGGAAGATGTGCACGTGACACAGGGCAGGACCATGGCAGGGATCCCTAGGCTGCTGAAAGTCCTGGAACAGCACAAATGTGTCACTGTGGTGCTTTTCCCAGACTGAGCAGCAGAGGATTTGCGCTGTTCTGCAACATGTCGTGGAAATCGGAGCACAAAGGGAGTGAAATTGCCTCACTGAGAAGCACAGACAGAAACTTTTAGTGTTTTCCACATAGCATAGCCACAGATACACCCTCCAGAAACACCAACAGGCTCCATCTGCCTTCAGGGACCATCACCAGGCACCAACAAAACTGGACGAGCAGTCCCAGCTGCTTAAAGCAGGTTAGCAAATCCAGTGGACAGGGACCTGGCAGTAAGACACATTGCTTCTTGGAGACGGCAGTGATGAAATTCGGGGGGGGGGGGGGGGGCCACAGC
>VZTL01018173.1:78188-89582 GCA_013400535.1 Scopus umbretta
AAAAAAAATCTCCCAAACGCTACAGCTTGTCTCATTTCATGGTTGCACAAACTTCCGGCATCTTTGTGCTATAATGCTAACTATTGCTACTAGGTATCAGAGCTCTAAAATAATCATGGCCAGGCATCTGGTGATAAAAATTATCTTTGTGTGTTGCACAACGAACAGCCGGCTATCTCACACTTGCTCAAGAATAAGACATTGTTTCAAAAGAACAACTCAAGTTCAATCCTGTCCCTTTCTTCCATAAATAAAATTATTTTCTTAAACGCTAAGAAGGAGGAAATGTTACTGGAAAATTCTGCAGCTGCTGGAAAATTCTATAACTGCACTTACTGATTCTTGGTTAAAAAAAAGTGGCACCCCCGTTTTATGAAAGTGATACTACGACAAAAAGCCTAGATAGAAATTATAGCTTTCATTAAACCAGGCGGCAGCAGAAGACCTTCCAGACCTATATCCTTGGATCATGATGATCACAGTAACAGGACAGCAAAGATGCTCAGAACTGTAAGGTGTCAGAGAGCACTACACAGGCTGAAACAAGGACCTGGGATAGTATTAAGAAAAGTTCTTCAGATACTTACTATAGCCCCGATAAATGGCATTTTTCTCAGTAGTTTAAAGAACTGTTTTTTAGTTCGGGATGTTAAACCTGAAAGACAAAAGTCAGAAATTAACCTACTATGATTCAAGAAACAAAAAAAAAATGGACTTGGAGCACAATACTTCTGCTAACAGCCCGCGATACAGGCTCAATATTTCTGATCCAGGCTAAAATAACACAGTGACCAAGGGGACATGGCGAGACAGACTAGCGTATCAAAGAGCAAGGTTCAGAAATGGACCAGGCTACAGAAACATCTGGCTTGTAGAACGGTAGGCATCTCTGGGAATCAGTAATGACCTGTTTTCTTACTTATATGGGAATTTGCACCCACATGTGGAATTTTACAGAGAAGAGAAGGACTCTAGGATTTGCTAAAGGCAAGGTCTCCAGCAAAAAGGGAAAAATACTTCTGGCAATTATTTTCTGCATCTTCAAAGCAGAATAGTACTGTAACATGAAAACACTCAGCAATGTGTAACAGGCTCCCAGACCAAAGAAGGAAACAGTAGTTCAGCCCTAATGTGACGAAGATTCGCCTAGTGCCTGGCCATCCGATATAGGAAACGCACAATGCAACGGGAGGCGACTCAGGGGAAGGGGACGGACAGAGGGAAGAGCAGAAATTCCACTACAGTCCAAACACCAAAATGCTACTGATGACAAACACTAGAAAACTCCCGGGGCAGCTCTAAAGGTAGGAATGAAAGCAGGATGACACAGATGCTTTATAGCCACCAAAAATGTCTTTTGACTCCTACAGGCATTTCAAGTGAGTGCCAGCAGTTACAGGACACTTACACCAAGAAATAACTAAAAAAAAAAAAAAAATGTTAAAAACCAACCGTTTTAGGACTTTGCGATTTTATCTACATTTTCCCTGCCACTTCATATATATTGTACTTCATATATATTTTGAAAAGCTACAGAGGGACAGCAATTGCAGTTTGGCACATTCTGTAGCAAATACTCGTTAACGCTCTGACAATAACATTTCTATTGCACATTTCAGTGCACACACTGTTTCATCAATAACTTCCACAGCGAGAGAAGACTGCAAACTCCTGAAAAATTCAGGACAATCTAATCAGATCTTGTAACGTTTAGTCAATACGTAAAAAAAAAATACTGTGCAACAGTACAAATTCAAGCTAACACAACCCTGTACTGAGCAAAAGCTTCATACCATTTTGTTCCTTCCACAGATGTTCCCATTATTCGGCTACTCTTGTCTTTAAAAAGAAAAAAGGTGAGTTGAGGAACAGAAAGGCACAGAAATAAACATCAAGTTAAAAACTCGAGTATTTTTAACAAACTGCCACTGAGGTGTAACCCTAAAGCCTGTGGGAATTACAAAGCACCATGTTCTCCTCTGAGGGCAAGGTAGTTCTCTCTGACCATCACACAGTCAGAGAAAACTACAGGTTCATCAAAAGAGATCTCACCTCAGAGCTGTCAATATCGGAAACTGCGCAAAACAGGAAGACCTTCAGGGGGGTGGGCGGAAATCCACACAACAATAACAATACCACATGCAATTATCGTGACTGTCCTAAGGATGAAACATGCCTCCAACAGCAAATCAAAACCACGTCTCCTCCCCCAGCAGGAAAGAACAGTCAAGAGCAAGAGTTAGCCAGACACTTTTCACCAGTGACTAAGTTCACAAGCACCCAGCTCTCAAATAAATTTCCCCAGGTTTTGAGCAAGAAGAGAGCGTTGCGACAAGTAAATGGTTTAGCTGAAAGCAAAAAGGAGACGAGAGGAAGGGAAGGAGATGCAGCCACGTTCCGGGCTAGCCTACCACACCCTCTGAAGGAATGGAAGTGTTTCATTGATCAAACAGGCCTTGACCTCAATTTGGAAGAGGGCTCTGTTAATACTAGTTGACAGAAGGAGGCCTGTTTTAACAAGCGTTTGTCCTGTTTCATCTTCTTTCCCTCCACTACTTAGGAACAACTCCCTTCCCACCAGACATAAGAAAATCCCCCGTTCCAAATACTTACTCTCAGACTGGAAGAGGAAGCCATGCAGCCAGACGCTTATAAGTGTAGAAGAAAATGTCAACCCAACCAGTTGCCAGGGTTCAAGTCCATCGCACTGGGCATTCACAAAGCTCATTGCCTTCTCCCAATACATCTGGAGGATTTCCTTGTAGGGAATAATGGCATCCTGTGCAAAAGCAAATGAGACTGATATCGAGAAAACTCCAAATACACACAAATAGGGCATCAAAAAGTCTGAGCCTATTGTCTATTAAAAAGATGCTTTTCAGTATGCAGACCGCATGCTTTCCTTAATTCCTGTAAAGAGAACAGGTAGGAGATAGTCCTCATTCATTTCTAGTCAAAAGCTACCAATTCAAATACACGTCTTGAGGGATTTCAAATATTCAGAGAGAAGGGCCAAGGGCAGGCGAGTACGATGTGCCAGCTTCACAGTCTCAAGACTCACCACCAGATTTTTACCATGGCCCGAGAGAAGCAGTTGTGTTAATATTTTTTTCCAAGGAATTATTAGGTGGTGAGTGAGGACTGAACTACTACAATCACCTGTCAGAAGAGCCACCATTCATCAAGTGCCACCAAAACAGGTCTATTAAGTACCTAGGGCTGGATTTTTAAAGAAGATGTAAGTACTGAGCAGCTCATTAAGTTTAAGATCCAATTACTACTTTCCATACAAAGGGAGGACAGAAGAGACCAACACTGCTGCTGCCAAAAAAATCCCAGAAAACTGTGATGCAATAACAATTACAAGGTCAAACTAGCAATTACTGTCGGGACAGAGCTCAAGTACCTAATCTGTATCTTCAAAGCACACTCTCTTTAAGAGTCTCAGAAGAACAGTGGGGGAAAAATGGATGTACAAGGGGAAAAGGCCATTTTCCCCCAAAACAGAGGTCTTCAGTACAATTCTCCGGAAAAAGGTTTTTAGAGAAAAGAAGAATCCGAGTAACCACACCTTGTTTGGAGCTATGACCAACAATAAGTATGTGGGGGGTCTCTTGCACATTACAGCCAAAAGCTGGTACATTTTACTTTTTTTTTTTTTTTAAAGCTTCTTCAGCCACCCCCAGAGCACTCTTCCCAATCCTTCTCCCCTTTTAACCTACCACTAAGCCTAGTTTTCTCCAGTTTTGCTGGAGAATTTTCCACGGGAATCTTCAGCGCTACAAAGCTTCACCCTCCAAACAACAGAGAAAGCACACGGGGGCCTTTCAAAAGATTTCTTAATAAACCTTGGAAGGAATACATCCTTGATACCTATGCTGTTGTGCTCTTGGTGGGTTTAGAGCTGCTTGGAAAGACGGATATAAATTAACCACTAAATTAAAAGCTGCTAAAACTTCCCTTCTGAGCACCTTTTACAGATCTCACTGGTGGGTCAAGGCAACAACAGAAGCAGCATTTAAATTTTATTTTTTTTTTTTTTTAGGTCACATTTAGGTGTAATGTGTCATTTCAATACAACTGCAGATGCTACAAACAGCCTAAAAAAAAAAAAAAAACAAAAGTTCTTCCAAATAAACAATGAAAAAGGCAAGACTTCTCACCAAAAAAAAAAAAAACCCACTAATGAACATTCACTATTTTGGAAAAGGAGTAAAATGCATACAATGCAAGAGAGATTAAAATTATTTCAGCAACCCAAACATAAAGCTAAAAAATTCCTGCAAGAGTGTCAACCCATTGTAGAGGGCTAATATTGCCCACGTCCCAGCACAGGCTGAAGGACATGAACTGAACTGGGCAAACCAGGTCACCTCAGAAGGAGCAGCACTCGGCTATGAGAAGTCAAATTAGCACCTATCCGCTTGGCAAAGGGCAATTTAAATATACACCAGCTACTTCAGCCTTGAAAACAAGACAGCCACACAAACCACTGCAATTAGGCAACGTCCTAACTAATGCCCAGTCCTCCAATCCAGTCACCACAAAGCTGATTTAACCCTAGAATTTGAGGGAAGAGATACCTTTTTCAACTAACCAGAGATGGTACTTAAGTTTCATCAAGTTTGCACAATAGTCTCTGAAAAATCCCTGGAAAGGCGTGTTTAACCAACAATGGCGACTTTGGTTCATTGCCTAGGAGCTAATGCTGGGATATCATCCAGTTTTGGAACTGCACTTAAAGGATGGAAACAGAGCCACTAATGTGCTGGTGTCGATAGCTGTTCTCAACTGATGGCAAGAAAATGCTGCAGCATCAAATATGAAGTGGGTTGTGCTTTTTTTCCCCGCAAGATAGACGATACTGTAAGCTGTAAGCCCAAAATCAAAATGGAACATGACCTTCTAGACAGCAGTCACTTAAGTCAACGGCTAAGTTAAAATAAATTAACCCAGCAAGAGATTGATCCCACTCTTGGAAAAACAAAGCTCTGGACAGAAGACCCCAGCCAACTGCACATTTTGTTGTCAAATCACGCACTCCCCACTGAAACCACGGCGTTGTTCTGCAGCACGTTGGCTCTCCACTGAGACAGGAGGAAAAAATCAAGTCAGTTTTTCTAGATGCAATGAATACCAGTGGCAAATCTTGCATCCTATCACAGGGATAAGCAAACCCTCGGGAAAGCCCTACTGCCTGCTCTTTTCCGCGAGCCCAAACCAGTGCTCTGGTCCGTAAATTCAGACTGCTCGACTCTGAACGTCAGGCGATCCCAAGCCAAGCGCAGACGGGACACCTGCAAGGTGTGACAGCACAGTCACCCCAGCATGCAGCCGCCGCATGAAGGTGTTTTCTCAGCCAGATTACCAGCAAAAAAGGTTCAGGTGCATAACAAAGCCGTCACGGGTGACGGAGCAACATTCACCTTCCTGCTCTTAACCTACGGCATACACAAGGCGCTGTGCCTCTGCTCACTTTTCCATTACTGATATGCAAGAGAAAATATTTTACCTTAAGTTTACCCCAAGCTAGAAGCGTGCACACCAGCACCGATATATGGTAACTCAACAGTATGTCCCAGTTTTGAACAAGAGAAGATTTTCCTTATGTTAATTCTAAGCCATTGAAGAATTTCTTTCCCTTTCTTGCTTTAAAGAACAATCTGAGATCACTCCACAAAGAATATAGTTTGACAGGGTAAAGTTTTCTTCTTTCACTTTCTCCTCCTTCAGTCATTTCATACAAGAGCTTGAAGGATGAGATTAATTTAGGAGAATACTAAAAAGAAGGATTTAAAAAAAAAAAAAAAACACAAAGAAAATTGGCATGGAAGAGGAGTCAGCAACGAAATACAATTTCTCAGCTCCCTGGCTAACTACACACTCTGTTTCTCAAGTGCCTCTTTGCCCCAAAGTATCCAGCAAGGTATGAGACGCCTCTACTTTCCGAATTACTAACTAAATCCTAGAGAAACTAGAGGGCATTTAGAAGGCTGCATTCGAATATATTCTCTTTTTATTACATCCAACAACATGAGATTGTAGCCTCACTGCTGCAGCCCTACACCGCTTCCGTATTTTACGAGGAGGCGGCAGGGGTAATAAATATATTGCCTACATCCAGCCAAGCCATTTGAATCCCTTCCCCTGCAGCCCCAAAGGAGCTGCTCATAACAGAGTAAAAAAACCAGGGATTTTTCAACACACACACCCCCCCCAGTCAACCTCAGCCAAAAGAAACGTGCATCACATGCAGTAAGAAGGGATGCACCTCCAGCTTTGCAGGATTACAGCATCCATCCGCCCCTGCTATTACCACTCCCCCAGCTGGGCTAAAGACAACAAGCTGGCCTGATTTTAAGCCTATCTACAGGACAGAATTTCACGTTAAGACAACAACCTGCTTATTTGTGAACACATACAAAAAAAAAAAAGATTTCCCTTCCCGTTCTAGGAGAGTAGATAAGCTGGTTTTATTTCCTCAAGAGAACCTTCACAAGACACAGGATTATTTTAGCAGTTTAAAAAGCCCGACTTCTGAGCACACTAAAAAGCATGGGGGAAAAATCTCCACTGGAGGATTTGGCTTTAATTCTCAGAGCATTAAGACAGGCCCAGGTATCAGATAAAATACTAATTGCTATCACTAGGACTTGCAGTGTTCATTTGTAGTGATATTAACGCACTCAGCAACCCAAGCAGTTTATATACTGAATTTTTAGCTCCACAGATTAGGAATACATCCTTAGTGCTTTATTTCTAAAAGCCATTAGCTTGCTGAGCTGGTTCCAGGGATAGCACTTATGCCACTACAAAAGAGGACAAATTAACTGTAGTAATGCTCTTCTGTCCCAGATGATAGAAACGAAAGAGGGGGGGAAAAAATGCCAAAGCTAATGAGAGCAGATTTTGCAGTTTTGCCAGAACAGCATTTCCTCAGCTGCAAGTTTTAGGACTCAAATAAGCCTTAAAAAAAAGGAAAAATTTTTTTAAAAAATTAAAAAAGGGAAACAGAAAGGCAATAAACTGGAGGACCTCACACTTTTGTTACAAGTACCTCCTGTTTCCGACACTGTAAAGTGGAAGCACTGTTAAAGTTTACCTGTGGGAAGAGTAGGAAAAAAAGGTTTTATCAGCAGTATCCAGAAGTATCTTGCTTCCCCCAGGAGAGCATTTAAAGTGGGCCACAAAATAAAAGTAGCTTTTAAAGGCAAGTTTATTTTAAGCAATAACAAGAGTCTTAGACTCACTATGCCAGTAGGAACCACTAAGACCAAACCACATCCTCAGCTTCCACCTGAATCCACACATTTTCCCAAACCACGGATCCTCTGACCACCTCCCCTCGCCCAACCCTTAACATTTGCGTTTGCCATTTGTCTTTCCGCCCTCCAACAGAGCGATGAACAAGGCGACGCGGCGCGCAACTCGGCACGTAGTAAATCAAGGCAGAGGGAGACGGCTCATAGCGACTGCACGAGCCAGGTCAACTCTGATTAGGGTAGCGCGTGGAATACAGGTATTGCCACTGTAATTAAGGCCTGTGCTCCTATGCAACAAGTTTTTCCCAGGAGAAGGCTTCCTGACTGAAAAGAAACCACACAAAACCAGCAACGACACAGCAGCTTCATTTATTTATCCCGCTCCTAAGAAGAAGGAAGACTTCAATTAGCAGCACCTTAGCTCACACCTTGTTGCCAGCACAAGCTCTGGCCACAAAAGGAACGTCCGGCCAGCATGACTACGCAGCACAACTGGCCTAGCCACAGGTAAGCGCTGGACTTGCAGCCTTCAGCCAGCCAGCTTCCTACCGGAGAGCCGGGGAACAGTAGGATTGAGTAATGCCGCTTCAGGTTCGGAGGGTGCTAGTTGCTGCGCGTGCCTGCAGCGTTTTGATTTGCGCCCCGGTAACGATTCTGCTCCTCCGTCCCTCCCTGCCACCCCCAGCGTGACAAATATCTTTACATAAGCACCAGGCAGAGAATATTTATTAGTCAGGTCCTAATTACTACTTGAGGTTCGGACTGCGTGCTGTCCTCCTCACCAAAGGATGTGGGCATAGACAGCAATACCGGACACAGGATCTCCCAGAAATCAAGAATTATGAACCTTTAGATGCATGGGATGAACTATGTGAAAGAAAACCACATTCAGGTAATGCTCATCTTACCACAGCTCCCTAGGATCACCACCTTCTTCTATGCTGCATTTATTTTTCCACCACTGCCGTACCGAAACCCTTTTTTTTTTCCCCTCCCCTCAAGAGGGATGGCAAATCTTTTTTTTTTTTTTTTTGCCATATACAGTGCATGCAAAATGAATGTATACATACTATCCCACCAGCCCCAAGAGTTCAAGGGGAGTGGCTAGACAATGGCTAATTATAGCTCCAGCACAAAAAAAAACAAACAAGGCAGCAACTCAGAGTAAGACCAGCAGCATCCCAGCTTCCACTGCAGAGAAGGAACGTAAAACTATCAAAACAAGCCGCAAAAACATTGATTTGAGGCTCAAAAAATGTGTAGCTTTACGAGAGCCCAAAGGACTTTCGTAATTAGGTACAATTTCCAATTTCATTTAACCCAAAACACACACAAGATGTTGTTACCGATCCTTCGCTTTGCTCACTACATAAAACAACTTAAAAAAAAGCAAAGTCTCTGCACACATCTAGGCACGCTCCAGGTAGCACAGGTCTCAAATCTCACAAGAGACAGGATTCACTCGATAGATGCCCATAGATGCCCTATGTGAACCCATTACGGATCTCCTCGTGGGTCACTGGCTCCAGGAAGATGCAGTTTCTGCAAGGCAACATCCTCTCCCAGCATCCGCAATGATTAGGATAAAAGCAGCGCTCAGTTCCCTGTGTGCTGGGACTCATCTGGACACATTTGTTCGTTCCTCCACTTGGCATCCTCTCAGATGCGGATCACGCAGCCCTTTCTGCGTGCCTTCTGGAGAGCAAAATGGGCATTTATTTGAAACATTTTGCAAGTAGCTCAGTGCCATGCAGAGGTATGCGCAGCGTTAAAAGATAAAGTCTTGGCGGGAGCTGTCTGAAAGCAGACGATAGCATGGCAATTGTCCTGGGAACAGGCATCTGCGAACAAAGGCAGCACCAAGACCTGGCACAGCTTCCTAGCAGGGTTATGCAAGCCTCCAACAAAACCCCTAGTATCAGCACAAACTGAATGCCGCCATTATACATTAAGGGCCCTGTCCTTGGGCCACTTTGACGACAGTGCAGGATCCTCAAAGCCTATCTTATCAACACCAACGCACAAAACCCTTCGGCCCCTGTGACACCTCGCCACACACCCTTCCCGACACGTGGCATGGATGGATCTCGATGAGCTAAGAGGGGCGAAGGAAACAGCAACGCTCAGAACACAAGGGCTTCCAAGCAACTTTTACCTGCAAATTTCTAGGAAACACAAGTCTTTCCTAAAAAAAAGAACAAAGAAAATCATACCAGTCACCGCAGCCCACCGCAAAGAGACCAACGCACCTGCTACTACAACATCAATCGACGGAATCCAAATCTCAGTGACACATCACGCTTTAAGGACAGTACGAAAACATACTTCAAAGCCCCTACCGCTACGCTAACCGGCGAAGGGCCACAGCCGTTTAGCCAGTACACAAAGAGGTTTCAGTACTAAATACTCCAGAAGAAGGGCCTGCTCATATCCGAAAGGGAATGTCTTTGACCACCTGGGACGCAGGGAATACGAGCGATAGTTCTAGGTCAAAATCGCATCACTCCGCTTCCAAAAACCAAGGAGCGGGAACAGATCAGGCTTTCTGAAAGAACCCTCACCGCCCGCTGGGGTCTGCGGTGGGAGACAGCTGGTGCAAGAGGAAAATCAGATTGAAACTACACCTTTTTATGGCCAGAACTGTGTGTTTAGCAGAAGAGGTAAAAGCAGCACCTCAAAAGCTGTGTTCATGGAAATGGGCTCTACCGAACCCCTTTTGCCAAGACAAGTCACAGCAAGGTTTTCGTTGCTACCACAACAATTAAACCACACATACACAAGAAATGCTGTGATTAGGTTTATCTCCACACCACCAAACAGCGGAAGCATGCGCTGGAGAAATCGAAGGCAAGGAGCAAAGCGTCATCTCAGCAGATCCCACCCCCCCACTCAGGTTAGCGATTCATCTATAACTTGTAAGGGTAGCAAGAGAGTGGAAAACTGCTTAGCAGGCTGGAAGCACGCAGCACATGGGAGGAGCAACATTTTTCTTCATCTAGGTAAAAGAATTTCTAGTTCCTCACAATCCCCTCTTGCTATGGTCATGGGGAAGATCGCAGATTCAAACCACAATTTAGGAAAGATGCCGTGTATCGGTGTTTCTCCAGAGAAAGCTTCAGCCCCTGAGTACACAGCCAACGTTGGTAGCTTTCCAGAAGCCAGGAACCCTGTGCAAAAGCTGCCATCCAGTCTAATGAGTAAAAGAGCAAACCCACACAGGTCTTTCTAGATGTGGTAAGTAGCTGTTTTCTCTGCAAAACCTTGGCACGGAGAGACTAAAGTGAGAACAGCCTGACCACACAGCACGCTTCCAGCAACCCCAGGCCAGTCTAGACCAGACTGCGTGCAAGGTGCGCCGCATTTTCTCGGTTCCAAGAGAGCTAACTTTTGGCAACCAAAAGCAACTGCAACACAAGCTGTGCAAACTCTCAATGCTGTCCCGTGCTATGCACACTGACAGACACCGAGGCACGCCACGGGCCTTGCTTTTGTTCTCTACACCGAGGTGGTGACACACTGGCTGGGCACAGCTCCACGCCGGAGTGGGAAGAGGAAGCGGCACTTGAGTGTTTGGGCACTGACAGCTGCTCCCCGTGACCAAGCAGGAAAAGGCAGTTGACCAAAGATGATGCTCTTCCATCTACCACCCAGCAGCAGCCATGATTTCAAGGCACCTTCCTGGGGGAACACAAAAAGATAGCAGCCCTTCCAGGTTTGAGGGCTCAGAAACTGCATGCCATAACCACCGCGTGCCAGAGCCAACTGTATTTCAACAAGCGAGGCCGACTGCGGCTGAAGAGTTTGCTTCTCTACCGCTCCTACCCGAGAAAAAATATTAAAAAAAAAAAAAAGTAAACAGGATATCTATTAGCCAGATAACTTTCAGCAGAAGCTCAGGCGCCTCCACCAAAATCCAGAGCAAGCGGAAAAACGCAATTTCTCCCCCACCCCGCTGAAAGAAACCCACAGAACCGGCAGAAAATACCATTTCTACCCCTCCCTACCCTGACACTAGACACCTGTGGGAGGCAAGGAAAGCCCTGCACGGCTAGCAAGCCTGCCACCAGAGTGACTCCCCCACACACCGTTGAGGGGCACAGCATGGGCCTTGCCCGGTCGCCGGTGGGGGTCC
>VZTL01018173.1:89626-132957 GCA_013400535.1 Scopus umbretta
CCTCCTCACGGCACCCTCCTGTCAGGGAGTTGTAGAGAGCGATAAGGTCTCCCCTCAGCCTCCTCTTCTCCAGACTAAACAATCCCAGTTCCCTCAGCCGCTCCTCATAAGGCTTGTTCTCCAGGCCCTTCCCAGCTTCGTTGCTCTTCTGCTGCAGCATGGGAAAACACAGCAGGCTCTGGTCTGTCGTGTCACCGGACCCCAGGGAGAAGAGGCTCAGCACCTCCCTCTCCGCTTCCCCGCCTCAGGAAGCTGCAGAAAGCAATGAGGTCGCCCCTCAGCCTCCTTTCCTCCAAACGAGACAAACCCAGAGCCCCTTAGTTGCTTAGTTTGGGTTCAAAGCCTGAAAAAACAACCCATCAACCCAATTTATAAACCCACCCTGCCCCACATGTTGACACCCCAGCTCTGAGGAACCCCTTCACAACACCACAACCAGGGAAACTTCCACAGAGAGGAGCTCCTGATAATGGCGATTTAGGGAATTAACGAAGCAAGTTCTCAGCTCCCAAGCCTAATCGGCTGCTGCAAAACACAAGGAGGCCCCCCCCCCCCCTTGCTTTGGGAGCTCTACGTTCACGCACAACCGTCCTCGTGCATGACAAATACTTGGTTAGCACAAGCAAATTGGAAGCTGATGAGAAATTTTATTCAGAGGTTATTCCAGCATCCGGTTGCTCTTAACCCAAATCACAGGCTTTACAATGCGTTTGTTAGATGCACAGTGTTCCTGCTTTTTTTTTTTTTTTTTTTTTTCAAAAAAAGTTTTTCTTTTTTGCTAAACATAGNTTTTCTTCCTTGCAAAACATAAGGCAGGAGCTACTGGTCAATATAGCATTAAAATCTGTTCTGGGTGGCTCAGGTGTGATTCCACAAGACAAAGGTTGGGTGCTGGGTTTCAAACGCAAGCAGAATATTGTTTGGGACCAGCCTCCTACAAGCACAGCAATTTTTAGTCATCCAGGGCAAACACTATCTAGCAAACATCTAAAGGATATTTAAGTTGAGGAAAGCAACATTTAGAAATCGCGTTACAGAATACTTCCAGCTAGAAGGGAACCTACATGATCATCTAGTCCAACTGCCTGACCACTTCAGGGCTGACCAAAAGTTAGGCATGTGAAGAGGCATTTGCACAATACCCTTAACGAACAGATAGGCTTGGGGCATCAACCACCTCTCTAGGAAGCCTGTTCCAGTGTTTGACCACCCTCTCGGTAAAGAAATATTTCCTAATGTCGAGTCTGAACTTCCCCTGATGCAGCCTTGAACCATTCCCAGATATCATGTCATGTCACCGGATCCCAGGGAAAAGAGCTCAGCACCTCCCTCTCCACCTCCTCAGGAAGCTGCAGAAAGCAATGAGGTTGCCCCTCAGCTTCCTTTTCTCCAAACTACTCCAAACTAGGCAAACCCAAAGTCCTTAGTTGCTCCTCATAGGATACCTCCAGTCATGTAGCATCCAGTTTGCAAAGAGGGACATGCAATGTTTCACAGCTCCAGGGAGCATGCCCCAAGGGCAGGACAGCAGCATGGAGGTGGGAAGCTGCCTCTGGGGAACCAAAAGCAGCCTGGAAAGAGGGAGAGATGGGCAACGGCAAGAAGGGAAACATTTCACATAAGTAGTTCCTTGTGCAGTGATGGCGGAACAGCCTAGCTTCGGATAGGGTTGTGTTTTGAGGGCAAAAGCACAAGTGGATGCTCTGGTTGCCAGTAAGCAAATTGGACAAATACCACAGTAGCATTTGGCTTGTTTCCAGCCCAAAAATTAATGCATGGAGCAACCGCATGTCACAGCGCGCTGCCTCTGCCACCGGCCTGCTGCGTTACCTTCAGCAACCGCCCCTCTCCTTAGAGAGGGCAGCAGGAGCAAGTGCCCGTCTTGGGCTGGCGCAGGCGCTCTTGGAGAGCAGGGCCTGAAGCCCACACTCAAACCAGTTGTTAAATAATCATTGGTGTCTTTGCCAGAGTTGAATCAAAACCTGCAGTTTTTCTGATGCCCCTTGTATCCGTAAGAAAGTGTTTGAGATGCACCTTTTGTTGCAAGCTTCCAAGCCTATTAAGCCATTAGGTTCATTAAAACTAAAACCAAAGATTTCTGCTTCAGTCACTCCAGAACACATCTTGGGTTTAAAATTTATAAATCTGTACATTCTCTTGCACAGATTCAGGCGTGGCTTTTATAAATGATTGCATTTAACCTCCCATGCTTTTGCAGTGTTTTGAAAGGGGTACAAGTATCAGCTCTTGGCATCTGTAGTTAGTACAAATATTTAACTCTGTGCTGTATTTACAAGTGGTAACTGTTTCATCAGCTGTCACCACGCCACCCCAGCTGTCTCCTCGCAGAAGATGGCAGCTTACATAAGTCACCCGACAGTACTTTTATCCCAAGAAAACTGCCCTCGAGGGGTTGTTTTTAGAAGTATTCCTAGATATCAGATGTTCTTTTTAGCAGAAAAGGGAACAAACAGATCTGTTACTAACCCACTATCAGTCTCACAAAGTAGGTCTTCTTCCCGTGCGCTTGCCAAGCCAGAAAGCGTCTATTTGAGACGCCCCCGAAAACGCTGTGTTTTCCAATTGAAAAAACCTCTGCAATCAATAGGCACCAAGGCCCCCAAACTTCCAGAAAAATGTTGCTGTTTGGAAAATATCCTTAAAAAAACATGTACATCCAAGTAACATTTTGCTCTCAAGGGGGTGAGAGGAAATCTTATTTGTTCCTTCAACCCTAAAAAAAAACCCACCTCTTAGCATGCATCATGCAAGCCTTGCTAATCTTTAAACACACCTTCGCATAGTACCAAGAAACCAACAGCTTGGTTTGTTTAATCTAACTAAAAAAATCTGGCTAAAAGCATCAATAGAGAGGAATACTGTACCTCACTATAACTAAGGGGGGGGCGGAGTGGAGGAAGGGGAGGAAGAGGAGCTGTTTGAGTGAAAGAGCAATGGTGGCATGAGAACAAATGGATGCAGGTTGGCCCTGAACCCATTTCGGCTGAGAAGTGCGAGAGGGTTTGCAACCATGAGAGCGCTGAGGTTCTGCAACAGCCTTTCCATTCGAGAAGTAACAGCTTACAAGCCTCAAAAGCCAAGCCGCTTCTCCAAAGCGCGTTACAACAAAGGACCAGGGCTTCTTCACAGCTTTACGTCCGAGTTTAAGAACCTGTCTTAAAACTGGGACACTTATTCCATGGAGATGAGGTTTTCCTTAGTCATTTAAACCAGGGTTCCCATTTTTCTCTGGTCCATCACACAGCTCAGCTCCTTCACAGCCCAGGCAGAAATTACTTCTGCCACTATTCCGATGAAGAGAAAGTGAAAGTACCTTGGCTTCTCCTTGGCAGGTAGCAAGATTAGTGTTACAGCTGTGCCAAAAGAGCTGCTCTGGCACAGAGAAGAGAGTTCCCATTCCCAGGAGCAGATAGCCATCACCTGAGATCATGGTCCTCCTCTCCATCCATCTCTGCTGCTGCTGGCCCCAGGAAGGGGAGCAGAACAGCCAGGCTGCTTGCCAGGCCTGAGCTGACCTAGAGCCTGGTGCAGAATAAGGCCAAGAGGGTAGGTTTACTGGAGGATGATCACTCTTAGCACTTGCAGCCTCCCAGCAATGCCAAGACCTCTCCTGCAGAGCCGCAGTTTGGCCACTTCCACTCTGCCAACCAAGATGCCTGCCAGCATTGCCCATGCTAAAACAGAGCTCTCGCACCCTCCTTTAAAGGCTGTCCTGGAAAAGGAGATGGAGAGAGAAAACACCAGATAAGTCCTGGTTTTGCAATGCTCCGAGACCCTCTCTGCCAACAGAGCTGTGTGTGGGTATTTCAGGTTACATATTTATAAGGGGAAAAAAAGGTCATTGAGACCAATCCAGCAGGACTAATCAGTTGAAGGGCTGATGCAAAAGTCAAGTCTGAAAGCAGTCGAGTATGAAAAAAGGAGTGTTTTTTCCTCTTTCCACAAAAGTAATGAAAAGAGGGGATTATAATAACTTTCTGAATGGAACAAATCCCTCTTTCTTCTCTCTGCCCCAACGCTGCCTGCTCACTCCTGCAAGCAAGCAGCAACCAGTTGGCTGAGGGGAACAAAAGCAGCTGTGATCAAGCGGCACAAGCCAGTGCCTCTCAGTTCAGGTGTCAGCAGCACCCCGGCTTCAACGTGCATCGGGTGAGACAACTTCACAAGGCAGAGAAGGAGGAGTAGGATTTATATATTTTTGGTGAGGATTTTAAATTTAAAATTTTAAATTAAAATTTTTGCATTCTTGATGTAGTTTAAGGTAGTAACAGCTCCAGCTATTCAACCCCGTTTTGCTTAGATCTGGCAGTCCTGAAAAGAAGGTATGTGCTAACCTTTAAGAGACAGGGAGAAGTAACAGGATTTAATGTAGATTTAAGGTTCTTGATCTACACCAGATCAGAGGGCTTCTTTTAGAGACTGAATTACTTTCTCCAATTCCACAGGACTTACAATGATTCATATTTGCCATTTACAAGCAGTTTAGTGTTGCCTACCTAAGCATATCATCAACACTACATGAAGAAACAAATCAATAGGTAAGCCATTAGCAAACCTCCAGACATAATTCTCAGACACAAGGAAGGTACAATAAGCTCCTACAAGAAACATTGCTCCCCGCTTCAGTAACAGGCAGGAATTACCACCTCTGCTCCAGCCAGCCGTGGCTTGTAGGAGATGGAAGTGAGAAACACATTGGCTTCCTAGGATAGATCACCATGTACATGTCGTGTCTCACCCCAGACTCCTTTCCTTGCCACGCATTCCCTGCTGACTGATTGAAGACCACAGTATGTATCACTGGGAAGTTGCTAGCAATTGCCAGCCACACCAGGAGTACCGAATAGCTGTCAAGTAGCAGATCTGGACCTCCAAGGGTTCTTCCACAGATCTGGACCTCCAAGGGTTCTTCCACACCACTGTGTCAGCTAAGCCCTCTGTGCTGCACAGCCAGGAATCCAGAGCATGCAACCAAGGAGCCCACGCAGACCCGGGACCCTGCCCTGCCAGAAAGGGTCATGAGCAAGTTCTCATGAGGAGCTGAAGTTCACAGCTGCGCAGCAGAAGTGTGGAGCTGCTGTTTCGTTTGGTTTCGGGAAGACGTGCTTCTGAAGTATAAAAGCAGGGTCAATAAAATTAAAGTCATGTGTGTTGCCTGCTAATGTCATTTTAGCTGAGGCCTGAGTCGGGACAGAAATAGGCCACAAAAATCCACAAAAGTGTCCATAACTAGCACAAAGCAGATGCAGTCTGTAAACAATTCATCAGCTAAGCAGGTAATCTCATAAAAACCTGGTGATATAGTTAGCTGGATCATTCTGGGAAAATAATCTGATGACTATTTAAGAACAGAAAGTAGAAGCAGCAAAATTAAGCAAATGGAGCGCTCCCCGCAAGTGGTTTGTGAGGATCAAGGTTCCTGTTTCCATCCAAACATCCATGATATTAACACTGCCCAAATGACACTTCTTCTGTCATTTAATCTGTTTTGTTGGCATAGTTCTGTACAAGTCTTGGGGGAGCGGAGGATAAGAGAGATTGATGGTAAAGAGGAACATTTTCCTCCCCCTTTCCCTTCCACTGCTCCATGGTTCGCATCAGGCAGATGGCCACAGGTCAGCCAAGTGGCTGCTGGGGTGCAACCCACAGAGGATCCCAATTCATGCATCCGTTGATCAGCTTTTACAAGCAAACGTCATCCTGATTTTGCAAAGACCAAGCGTGATGTATTTCAGTACAGCATGCTCCGATCTGACTGCGCACATCCATATTACATGGGACACACTTGTAACTCAGCTGCGAGATGCTGTTATAAGGCCAGCCCAGATTTCGGCTGTTTACAACCCCAGGTTGCCTCAGGGAAAACTGCATCAGTGCCCTTGTAAGGTTGGTTTGCCATGTTGCATGCTCTGTCAATACACACACGAGTGCAATGTGTTGCAGAGGCTGAGCCGGGTACAGTACATCCAGCCTGACTGCTCCATGAAAATGTGGTTATTTAGACCTTCGTCAACAGGAGCTTCCTTCCCCCAGCTTACCCTGAAGACCTACAGAAGCAAGTCTGGTCTTGAGCGGATGCTCTAAGCCTCAAAGTACAGCACAAACTTAATAAAAATTTACAGTGCATAAAATTAAACACATGAATACACCTTTGAGGGATGAGGAATAGAAGAAAACTCACCAATTGGAGGAACAGACTTTTTGAAAGCAATATAAAAATAAATGAGCTCAAAGAGCCCTCACAATGAAAGCCTAACAGAGGTTTACATAAAAAAACCCCACATTATGCCTGGTTAACCTAGAATTTTCCAGTTGATTTCTTTGATTTATAAATAACCAGATCAAGAACAGTAGCTATTTTCTACACTAGCAAAGTTGTTTCCTGTAATCTTCACTGATGCAACTTTATATTGTGCACATACGGGCTCAGTTCCTGAAACAACTGTACAGTGTTCCTATTTGGCAGGAAGCATAGGTTCTCATCTTATAGAAAATTACACTGGAACTGGTGGAATTGAAAGGAATCCCATTTCTTTTCTTGTTTCCAAGTCATTCAGGACAGAAGCTACTCAAAGTGCTGAAATATGAGCACTTGTAAATAAATATTTGTTATGCATTTTGTGTATATATTAAGAAAGAAATACAAAGGACTGGTTTTACATAAACTCTACAGAAGTTAAAGAATGCAGTGTAATACATTTTCAGCATTTTCCCCCCTAGAAACTTAGGAAATTACTTAGCTTAATGACTGCAGCACAAGATTGGGAAACAGCAAATGAGTCAGAGCAGCAGTTCTCTAGAAGAAAAACAGATATGGGGGATTATTTTTCCTCCTTCCCTGACCAGTTTTACAGTCCTACATGTAGCTCCCCAAAAGAAATTCTTGTTGCCTTAAAAAAAAAAAAAAAAGGGGGGGGGAAAGCATATCAAGTACAGAGCCATTAGTGTTAGACACCATCTACCAGAAGCTGAAAACAGGAAATGTTCAACTCCTCGAATAATCCAAGATGTCAAGCAGCAGATTGCAACATCTACATTTTCTGGCCAGCCCGAGGGTTTCTTGCAAATGCTGACCCCAGCACACCCAGACCAGACATTTCTGACAATGTTTATGGCAAGGACACTTTAGGCTTTCCTTTCCAGGGGACGGCCCTTCTCAAAGGGCACCGAGCCCCCTCCTGCCGCAGTTAGCGCCCACAGAGCAGGTGCTTCAGGGTCAGTTGGGAGATGACACCTCCTTGCAGCACCCCAGATATGTCCTAGTGGCACCCTCTGGTCCTCCCCAGCCTATCCCTCCTGTTACCACTATTGCTGTGGGACTCTGCCCTTGTTCCTGTCCTGGTTTCGTGTCTGGTTTCACATCCCTCTGATCCCTATAGGTCTGACAATTGCCCCGCTCAAGGCACACGTTTCTTTCCAAAGGCACTGGATTTATTAAAGACCAGTGGCATAAAAGGACAAGATGGACCAAACGGCATCAGTGCAAGCACTGTCTTCCTAGCGCATTTGCGTGCATGTGATTTTACCATCAAGCCCCATCTCTGCTGCCCCAAGAAAGCCTCCAGACACGCACCGAGAGGTACCAAAAAAGTTAAAGGCCATATCACTGCTAGGAGGCAGGCCCGGGCATTCTCAGATGCCCTTTGGTACTACATTGCTGCCCTCTCTATTGAGGATGCTCTGGGTGCAGGGAGCTGAAAGAGTCCTCACCCAAAGCAGGGGGGTTGTTCGTTTGCGCACCTACTTCATTAGTGTCACCCTTTCAAGGCAGCAATGGGTGCTGAAAGATCCACAGAACCAAAAAGTCACTTGGGAACTTCACCTAACAAGTCCCCTCTTCTCCTCCCATGGCTCACTGCTGGTCCTCAGGTCTCTCTGAGGAGCAGGTTACAGGCACCTAGGAGCTGGTAGAGCTCAGGTTTTGACCCTGGACTTTCTTCCACAGCTGCAAGAGTTCAGAGGCCTGGGTTAAATCATCTGTGAGATGCTTTCCAGCGCTATGCCCTTAAAACAGCTTAGGGAATCACTACATCACATTCTGGTTTAATTGCACAGCCCAGGCTACATGCAAAGGCACATCAGATGGATGAAATCCTCACACTTTCAGGTGTCTTAACGGTTGGTGCTTGCACAAGCACTTTGACAGGGTTTTGCCACCCTGAGCACAAGGATCCAGCCCAGCCTGGAACGGTTCCATGAATTACCACATCCTGCTGCACACTGGCTTTGGTCAGCCATCCAAGCAGCATACTAACATCACTCCAGTAAATTTCTGGGGGTGGGTTTCCCCCTCCCCACCAGTATTACATCAGGTGATGTTCTTGGGAGTTGCAAAATAAACTTTAAAAAGAAACTAGACTTACAAAATCAAGATGACAATCCCCAGTGTAACGGCAACAGTTTTACCATTGGGCCGAATTAGCCCAATAAATATTAAAATACTTGGAGACAAACTTCTTACTGCTCCATTGGGAGAGTAAGTTCAGTCCAGGCTGGAAAGCAATGCAAGCTGTTACCATACAATTAGACCACAACGGAGGCAGCTTCTAACACCTTTCCAGCAGCAGCTGCTTGAATTCGGAGAAAATCCTGCTTGCCAAGGACTAGGTAGAGGCACTTCTCCCAGCCAGAGGCACCTTTCCAATCGGGTTTGGATTACTGCAACAAGCACCTTGTGGTCCCGGCTTCAGAGCCGCTGTAGTAATATTTGCAATTTCAACTTGCTCTTTCAGTGTTGCAATTGGTTTCCCACTGATTTCTTCAGAGCTTGTCAGTGAAAAAAAAAAACTTTCTAGCTTCACTCTGGAAGCAGGGGAGAAAGAAGTGTTAACCTCTCCCTTCAACGTGGAAACCCCAGCTTTTTGCAAGGCAAGCAAGCAGAAATTGAAAGCCATGCTTTTTACCCAACAGGGCCAAAATTCTCTCAGATGTCACGTACATGCCAAAGAATTCCCACAGTTGTTTCTTTGCTCTCGCATGCTCACACCAAACGTGTTCGGTAACGGGGAAATAAAATGCTGACTATCCCGTATTGCACAGCACATTACGCCTCAGCATGGCGAAACCCCCCAGAAACCTGATTTCAAGGTGGGTACCTGGAAGCCAGCAAACAGCATATTTGTAACAGTAAGCCCCATCTTGGAAAACTGTATTCTATCATCATATCCGCGTGTGCTCATGCATATCAGTTTATTACCTCCAAGCCTCACCAGAGGCCTGTTCCTATAACACAGCCACAGCTGCAACCACTATATTTGGTGCACAGACATGTAATAGCACTTATGGTCTCTTTCCAAAGTCTAATGACAGCAAACTACTCTCAACAGCCCCATGATGGGAATTAGCCTGAGAAGGCTGTGTAATTGCTCCTCCCTATCTGTGTGGCACAGCGACCACAGCCTGGATTTATCCCACTTCACTGAAGTGCCTGAGCAGCTGATAGAGAAGATTCAGCAGCAGCATCTTCCCAACCACAAATGGGTTGCCGTGCCTTCAGAGGTGTCCCTTGCTCTCCTGCTCACAACTCAGAGGTGACCAAGCTACTAAAGTGATCTTTATAATTTAAGCCCCTAAAGCAACAGAGGAGGAACTGCTGCCCGCTAAGCCTTACAGCTCTGGTAAGAGACTTCTGGAGACTCCAAACCCAAGTGAGCTCGGCAACAGAGGAAGCAAACCTAAAATCCCATCTCTGCATCTCTCTGCAATCCTTCAAGGGGTTCATCTAGTCTGATAAGCCACAGCCTCATAACTGCAGCAAATCCACACAGGCTTCTGGCTGAAAAACACGTATACTTGCAGTTCCTCTGCATTAGCTTCATCTCGCCTCCAGCAGCCCCTAGGCAAGAGTGCCCAACACGATAAACATCTCCATTTCTTGCCAGATTTTCAGTGCAATACAAAGGCATTGCAAGGTCTATTGTCTTTTAATGCAGAGCAGTGTTTCCGTACCAGTCCTGATTATTTTTTATTCACTTGCAAATGCTTTGGCACCTCTTGTCGCACCATAGTAGGTGTATTGGCCCAAGCTGCACGATTCGATTCACAGCTCATACACTTGAGAGATTTACCACCTCGAGTGGGATTTACACCACAATTTCAGGAGGAGGCAAGAATTCAGATGCCAAACAGTGGACACCCAACTCTGGAAGAGCATAATCTGGATTGAAGGACCCCCTGAAGGAAGGTGTGTGTCTCTCTTTTGACCATAGAGGGAGCTGAGTCTCCAGTGTTAACATCTTAAAAAAAAAAAAATCAAGCACTCCTGCTCCAAGTCCCAACACACAGCCCAGAAATTATATTGGCCCCACTCCTCAGCACAATACCCAGACCTCACACGTAGAGGAAGGCGGCGATGCAGATTAAATAGTGAATGCCCCAGATACTGTTTCCCCCCAAACTACAGGGGATCACAGAGGAAAAAACACTTCCTTAAATACGATTGATTGCTCTTTGTTGCCACAACAAGAGACATCAGTCAGGAATATTCTTCATCGTTCAGCTGGGGCTTTGTCAAACACCATAGCTCCGGCATTTCAATGAATGATAGATTGCTTTTAAGCAGTGACTTTTATGTCAGTGAGCATGTTATTATTGATTACTCTAATCTCACACTAGAAAAAGAGTCTTCATACCCTACTGTTCTTTAAATCACCCAGAGAGTTTAGAGGTTGCTGTCTAACAAGCTCCTAAGTCCTATCTTCCTTATCAATGTTATCACACACCCACCCCCATCCCATTTAATTGTGTAAGGGTGAATAAAATGCAGCGAGCTTTGGCCTAATGCTTCATGACCCACATACCTTTTCCAAAGAGAGAAACAAGAGATTCTTCAGCTGAACTTGAAGCTTGTCAAGCATCATTTTAATTCAAAAGTTCTGGCTTCCTCAGAGCCACATCCAACACCAGAGCACAACAGTGGTTTGATGGGTAACAAGATACACATGTCAGAGCCAGAAAAGCCTCCATGGTTTCCTTATGCCTGAGGAATATCAGCTTAAATACCAGTTAAACAGTGAGACCCCTTGCAACCACCCATGACTTTGTTCCCTATCCTCACTATGCAACAAGGCGGTGCTTTCAGTGGCAGCAGAGATTAAGAGCAACTGGCAGGTGACCCCAGCATTGGCTCTTCTGGCCACTTTGGTGTTTCTTAACAGAGCCTACTCTTGTACCCAGCTAGCTTCGATTACCGTAAATAGAAAAATCTTGCATTCAATATCAGGATGCTCAAAGTAATCTAGTAATTACATCCTAGCATGTAACCAAAGACATTGCTGACAAAACCACATGTGTTGAAAAAAAAAAAATCAATGGCCAAGCAGGACTTGAATGCACACCAACGTGAGGCTTTTCACGTCCTCTGGATACTCCAGCTTCTGCAAGCCCGATGTCAGCATCTGCTCATTAGGTCTTGGAGATTAGATGTCACGAAATGACTCCCAGCATTTGCAGAAAGGCATCCATAGAGCAGAGGAGGTCCTGGCAGCTCTCACTCAAGAGCAATCTACTCCCCTAGCATTAATCGGAGTAAGAAGTGACCACCAGAGCTGGAAAGATGCACAATGTCGTAAAGATTTTCTAAAACACATTGTTGGGTTGTAAAAAAATAGTTTCACTCAGACAGAACAAGACTCTTGACTTTCTGAAAGCTTGACCGCTTCAAGGGACCTCAGTTCAGGAAACCATCTGATTACGAGAATAAAGCATGTGAATGAAGAAAACTAGCCACTAAAATCGAACAGAGGAAGCAGCAGCAGGATTGTGAGGCTTTTCTATGGTGTTTCTCCCAAAACACTGTGTTGAAAAGTTAGTGTTGTGTGTATATTTTTTAGAAAGATAAAGAGGAACAGTGAAATATCAATTACTATGATAGTGATGCTCCAATCTATTTCTGTTCTCTTACATTCTTTCCACTTGGAGCATCTCTAAAAAGCCTTTTGTTTACATTGAATTTAACCAGGACCAGAAGCCATCTGGCTGCAGGCTGGTGATACTCCACCACTCAACCTGCAGGAAGGGAGCTCATCCCCTCTGCAGTTATGCAGCTAGATCCCAAAGTACTGAGCAGCAGCTATTAGATTTTTTTTTTAAATTTATCTACAAAAAAAGCTGCTGGGGAGGACCATGCTTCAGGCACATCAGTGAGATTTCATGTTTGCAGCACATAAAGCCCAACCTGTGCTTTTTCCTCTATGTTGCCACGCTTGGCTCAGACCAGACACACCTCTTGAGGGGATTGGCCCTACGTTGATCAAGGGACACATTGGCCATCCACATCAGGTGGATGTCCATGCTTTACAGTGCAGGTCTATCCTAAATGGACCATTTTCCAAAGTAATTCTAGTGCCTTGGTTTCACTGAATGCAAGTTACACAAAATGGTTTTTAAAGAAACCTAGCTTAATACACTGCATTTATAAGCAGCTACTGGGCAACACTTCTTCCATCCCTGTAAATGTTATTCTTTGACTCTTGGAGAAAGGCATTAAAGAAGCGTAGCAAAGATCTTGTTAAGCAACAGCTTACTAAATCAAGAATTCAAATCAATAGCATAGGCATAGCCTGACTTAAAAACCTATTTTAAAACTAAATTAAAAAGCAGTTGCATTGCCAATTGACAAGATTAGAAATGTTTCCCTAGCAATTGTTGAGATTACAAACTAATGAACCATGCAGAGAAAAGATGGAGCACGGGAGGCCGGGAGGGGGAAATGTATGCGCATTTGTGCTGTTGGTTTTTAACAAATACGGTCACATCTCAACAACTTGGAGAAAGCATTACAACCTTGAAAAAGGAAAAGCTTCCCAGATTTTTTTCGTTTCGGCAAGTGCTTTGCACTAGCCTCATCACTGCCAAAATCCAAAACAAGAGCAGTAAAGGGAGATTAAAATAACTCCAAGCTTAGTTGCTTGAGCAAAGGCAGCAGGATCAGGTCCTCAAAGCAGGACCTTCATCCACAGCTCCCAGAAGGCAGAGAAGCAAGCATATACCAGAGCCTTAACTGGGGAACCAGACCCTCTAGTTCAGACAGTTACCAAGAGATTATAGGGAAAGAGCAAGGGACTGGAAAACAGGGTGTGCAAGGTGAGAGAGGAAGGAAATAGGGTTGCGGCCAAGGTACCTTCAAATTCTTCTCAAAGAAGAAAAGAAACAACTTTCCATGTCAACCAGAGCTAGGGTTAGAAGCAATAAGGTAAAATTGCAGCAAGATGAGACACCTTTATAGCAGTAAAGCGCTGGGATAATTTCGCTATAGAAACTGAGAAATCTCCATCAGCAGAGGCTCTTGACAAAGAGGCCATCATTTCTCATGGTAAAGCCAGCCACTGGGAGATGGGCCAGGCAACCTCTTGAAGTCAATCCCAGCCCTATTTTCCCACAATCACACAAAATATCATTGCGCATTAACACAGCAAAGTCTTTTCTTCAGCTTATCAGACCTCAGGAGACCTCAGATGGATATGTAAACCTAACTGCTACCATTTAGCTGTGCGCCCAGGCCCCCCTCCTCCTCCCCGAGGAGTAGCTATGGTGAGCAACCAACAACCCATAAGGAGCCAAGCCCAGGGGTTAATTCACAGCCCGTTCTCAGGCAGGGGGATGGAGAAACAAGGAATACAAAGAGGAGGCAGGCTTTGCTGCTGCCCGGATAAATGCAGCCTAGCAACCTCCACACAATAAAGCACAAAGCTTGTAGACAGTGCCATGCAAAAGGGGGGCTTGCAAGCCTCTCCGCAGGGTTGATGGTGAGCAGCTCTTTTTATATGTCTCACAACAAGCTCGTCACTGGTGTTGACTGCTTTCCTCCACCCATGTAGCACGATCTAAGTTTTTTCCTGGGAAGGAGTTGCCTAATAAGCAGGCTGGGAAGAGAACAGTTCTGGCTGCCAGACCCAACTTATATGAACCGTCTTCAAAAGGGCTTGTCCAGGACCAAAGCTGTATGAAAAAGTAAAACAGAATCACAAATAAAATAGCTCCTAACCTTTCAAAGCCCAATATTTACCTGAGCATTTGAGGGTTTTTTCACTAGTCTTTGAATATTGTTTGCTTTTTAAAAAGGTAAAATGGGCACCAGTCAGATACTTTCCTGCCCTTGCTCACAGGGCAGGCAATGGGCTGCTCTGCAAGAATATATATCCTCTTCTAAGCTGTTTGTCTTGTAGAAAAAAATAAATCTGCACAATATTGCTCCTGACATCCCATCGCATTTATACAAAGAACTCTAGCGGCAGAGTCAGACCTCAGGTGCTCAATATACCTGGCCCAACAAAAAATTGTTACACAGCAAAGAGTCACAGGAGACATCCCACTTACCTCAGAGATCTGTGCAAGGGGAAAGAGGAGGAAGAGACAGACATTTTGGGAATGATAACAGCTCCTTGCAGGACCCACACCCCTGTAAAACACAGGGGAATGAGGTAGGGTGGCCCTGTACAGGCAGTACCCCCACCAACAGAGTCTGTCTGGAAACAGCTGAGGCTGGGTCTTCATAAAAGGCTCCATCAGCACTCCCCAACACAGCAAGGGCATGAAGCATCTTCAGGTCCATCCAGAAACAGCAGACACAGGGCAAATAGAACAGCTACAACATCAGCCTGAAAAACCCTTCCACGCTGGAGGCTGAGCTTAAATGTGCTCCTGGGCCCATGGATGTGGGTGGAGGCCCCAGGTGAAGCTCCTTAGGGCTCTTAAGGCTCATTAGTGCCCTCAGCTTTACACTGGACACACTTGGCCCCAAGGGTCCTCCTGGCCAATATGTCCCATACAATCTCAGGGCACCTGGACCATACCTGCTCCTCCCCATCTAAGAGACACTGCAGGGAAGGCTCCCTCTGTGTTAAAACACAGCTTTTAGCAGGAAAAGAGCCTGCACAGGTTTATAAGCACAAGAATTGGACAAGCACTAAGGAAGTACCCATCAGGCGCACCTGAATGAGTGTTTAGAAACTGTTGCATGACTGTATTTACCTCTCATCACTCTAATAAAGTGCTGCATGCTTTTGGAGGAGAGCATCATAATTTGGTCCCAGGGAGCTCCAAGAGGCTGCAGAAGACAATCCTTCAAGGTTTCTCCATTATCTCCAAGATTTCCCATGGAGGAGTCGCCTCCAGCCTGGAGGAGAAAGGCAATGCATGGTCCAGGCTAGAAGGGTGATAGCTTAAAGGCAGCAGGCAGGCAGGATGGGACCTTCTCTGACTGATAATCCACCTTGCTCTGCTTAATTGAGGTGCTTCTAATCAGGTTGCTTGCAGCACATCAAGCTAAAGGCAGGAAAGCTTTGAGCTTTCCCATCCAAAATCTTGAACCCCTGCAATATGCATCCTTTTGTCATGCACAAACTCACAGTCTCTGGAGCCTGGTGAAGCCCTTCCCTGTGGCACTGGAAACTTGCCTTCACCGGTCTAAGCCAATGCCTCTGGCAACAAAAATGGAGGGGCTTGAGCCAAACCGAGAACTGGTTTGACGCAGTCATTTTCCATTTCTTGAATCACGAGCCCAATCCTGCCTCAGCACACAGTTGAGCTGACACGGTCCTGACTCTGACACCCTGGAGAGGCATGGCAGCAAAGATGGGCCAGGATTTATCAGCAGCTGCAGATCAAAGGCACAGAGGACCATGGAGGACCACGGGGCATGGAAAAACCGATATCGGACAGGAGTGAAGGGACTCGAACAGAAGCTGGAAGGAGAGACCTCTGCTGATGAGGATCAAAGCATGACACTGCTCAGCAGAGGGCAAGCTGCCCTCCCAGCAGCAAGAGCTCATGGTAAGGAAAAGAGATCGGAGTGGCTGGAAAAGAGCTGGAGCTGAGGTGGCTGTGATGCCAGGCAGACAGCAAGACCTGCTTTCACAAGCTTCTGGTCAATAGTAGAAAAGATGAGTGGCATCAAATGGGATTTACAGCCACTATAGGTCATTATATCACATCATCTGCTGTATTTAGCAGAGCTGAAGAATTTAGCCCAGTTGTCCTTGCATTGCTGAATCTTTTCCAGCAAAACCATCCTTCTGGCTTTGAGGTTACCAAGGGATGGAGCATCCCCTGATTCCCTCAGGCAACTTGCTCAGCAGTGAATCATCCTTGCTGCTAAGGTGACCTGCTGGTTAGCAACAGCCACCGTGTCCCTCGGGAGAATGATTTTTCCCTGACTCTGGAAGTGCAGCCTGCATCCTTTGCTCTTTGCTCTTTTCCACTGAGTCACCCTCTAAAGATTTACCCCTGGGGCCTGTTATGTACTCTTTCTTATCTCCTGCTTCCCCCTCTGGACTATCTGCATATTTTGTCAGCGGGTGGTTTTGTGGTTTGTTTTTTTTTTTTTCTACTTGCTTCCAGGTCTTTCCTAAAAACTCCTGAATAATAAGAGTCTAGAGTGGGTGTGTAACTAAAGATCACATGCAAAAAATGGGAAAGGAAGAGAGCCCTTAGGCAGTCTTGCCTTCCAGCCTCCCATCCACCCCAGGGTGAACAGATACTGGAAACAGAGCTGGAAACTCCTCAGTCAGCCAAGATCTGTGCTGGGAAATCCCTGAGACAGTGCAGCAACCTCCGCAGTTCAAACCCCAGTACAGCAGCCTCCAAGCCTAGAGACTGGCCACTGGTACTGCTGTTGCTCTGGGTAAGGACTGTTTGGCTCTCATTATTTCCACTAGATGTTTTTTATGGGAATCTGCACTTGCAAATCCCCTGAAAATACCCATGGACTGGGGCTTGCAGTCGATGGGCTTTGGTGCAACCATCCCCGTTGCCTCCATCCTGCTTTCATCTAGGCAAGTTCAGCCTCTGGGCAGGTTGACCACCCTTTGCCAAAGTCCACCCTGACGTCAGACCTCAGTGGCAAGGTCCCCGCGTGCTTCTTTGACCCCGGAGCACGGTGACCCAGTGACACTGATCCTCTCTGCTCCGCTCTCCTGCTAACGGGTTTCGGAGCTGCCACATCAGGTCCTGCAGCCAGACTCCACGATGGTGATTCAGCAGTGGCTGCATGAAGCCAGCCAGCAGGGTGAGGACCACCTGGAGCACAAGGGTTGGAGACCAGGATGGGGCGGGCTTGGCATCCCAATTCTGTCCATAAAGCTTGCTACCAGCTCATTTCCAAGGGAACCTAGAATTAGACAGCAGCGCAGTGTCCAAATAAGAAAGTGAAATGATGGAGAGGTACCCTTGACCGCGCTACATTAATTTAATCTATTAGAAGAGGTTTTGCACTGGCAGGCTGTGCCTGGATGGCAATGGGAGATCATGTTTCCCTTGGGCGATACATGAGAGGCTGGAGGAGCACCCACGATTTCAGCAGTGCCATTTTTAAGACCATGCGTCTGTCTGTAGGCCTGCAGAGGTTCGTAAGGCATCTTTCCAAGAGCACGACAGTCCCAGATGGGTTTGGGAACAATATTTAGCAAATTGGAGGCCTTATAAAAGTTGGTTAAATTTGAAGTGAGTGGAAATTAAAAGTGAAAGTCCAGAAAAGAGGATCAGCTTGTGACACTACTGTCAAATCTTTTAATGCAACAGTGGAAATGTGCTTCATTCTGTTTCCTCTTTGACCTCTTCTTATGGAAGAGAGCATCGCTCTGGGGTTGTTGAAGACTGTAGCTACCAGCCTCCAGCCTGAGCCACAGGAGGTGGGGGCAGAGACCGGGGAGCACAAGGGATCTGGTCTCCAGGGATCGGTACCGACCAGCCCAGCAGGTGCCTGCAGAGCTGGTCCAGAGAACCAAGCAGGGCGCTGCTGAGCCTACGCTCTGGGGCTCCCCCATGTACGGAAGAAGGACCAGCGTGTGGGAAGAGATGTGTCAGGGGATGCTGGTGAAATGAATCTTGCACAAATGCTTTATTTCCCCTTCATTTTTTTCGGCTGCGGAATGGATCCAAAGCTCACCGACATTGATCCCGTCACTTGAGCAGTACGCAGATGAAAGCACAGGGTGTGGGTAACCATGCAGTGATGCTGAGCAGCAGTGCCTTTGCCTAGACCCACAGCCGCGGCATCCTATAGTCACTACGGAGTGGACAAACACAGCAACACTGAGCAACAGGCGAAGCCATCTGCCCTTCATTTTCATGACCAGCACTGGGAATATGGAACATCTGATTTCTTCTGCTTTACTCTTTCACAGATCCTCCCAGAGACAGAAGCAAGAACCAGGTCCAGAGGAGGAGAAACCAGGTGCAAACAGGCACTGAAACCACTGTGCATCCCGGCCTCCCCTCCTGCACGAACAAACCCGGGGGAATTTTCGCTCCAGGCAGAGAAGTTGTCGCAGTGACTGGCAAAGCTGCGTGTCAGAAAGCAGGACTCGTTTCAAAGTTACACATCAAAGTCTGAGCGAGGTATTACATTTCCTACATAATTGATGGAGTTAAATAACTTACTATCAGAGGGAGATTAATGTCACAGTAAGGCAGTGCCAAATAAGCAGCAGGTAGCATCCTCCAAAGACACCTCTCTCTTCCCACCACCTTTAGAAGGATCCAGGATGGTTCGTTTAGTCTAGACACCTGATTTGGGAACCCAGAGATAAATCCCATCCCTGGTGACCTTCCAGCTACATGACTACTCTCCCTGCCCATTGCCATCTTGTCGTGAAGATGAGATTATAACAGAGGAGATCAAGAAATGACAGCAAGACACCTCCCCTGCAGATTTCGAGTGGGAGCTCAGCAGCTCACCCCCAGTAGTACAGGCAGTGGATAAACTCCCTTCCTTGGGACCACTGGGAAAACTCTGCCAAGTGACTATCACATGGTTTTGCCTCTCAAACTTCCCAGCGGGCAGAAATCCGCAGTCCAAAGCTGCCTACAGGAAAGCAGGTTGCAGCTTGCTGGCTTCCCACACCCCAGTCCCGGAAGGACTCAGCAGCCAAGTCTAAATAAGCAAACCTGCCAAAGTTCAGTTCCAGTTTGAAGACTCCTTATCAGCAGGGTCTTTTTCACAAACTATTTCTGTTTGCCTTTCCCCTCCAGGTAGTGTGTTTAGCTGCAATCAGCAAACACTCTGGGACCTTATTTTTGGGACTTAGACCCTCAACAGCCACTTTGCTCTTTTAAATATTTCATTTTTCCCCCACCCTGGCTAAAGGGCTAAAGCTTTCTGTGTTCAGCAGGGCTTTCATCCACCCCGGTGTGTTTTGCTCTCTCGGTGCACACTGGCAGAGCAGAAGTCCCCATGCATCCCAGGAGGAGAAGCCGGTGCAGGCAGATTGTCCCAGATAATGGTGTCACACCCTGTGGGGTACATCTTGAGCAGCTGACTCAAGGATAGCCCTAATGGTCGTCACTCAAAAGGAAACTCTTGAATGAAAAGCTGATGGACCAGCAAGAAAGACAATAATAAAAAGGAAAGGCTTCAGTCTAAACATGGGCTATTTGTCCATAAAGACCATCAGAGGACCAAGTGGAGACGCCACGTATGGGAAACCTATAGCTGGACTTTCCCTAGATAGCTCACAGCTGGATCTGCCCTGCTTTTTCAGTTGCAGCAGCGGCCCAAAAGCCCAGTGGTGATGCAGAGCTGGAAGACACACCCTTGCAAATGCCATAACACCAAACCCAGTGGATTTTGGTCCCACTACAATAAGCAGGTCGCTTCCATAATGATGCTACTGCCTCTCAGCAAGGGTACAACGTGCCCCGCTCTCTCATAGAATTATTAAGGTTGGAAAAGACCTCTGAGATCATCTAGTGCAACCATCACCCCAACCCCACCGTGCCTACGAAACCATGTCCTGAAGTGCCACATCTACACGTTTTTTGAACACCTCCAGGGATGGTGACTCCACCACCTCCCTGGGCAGCCAGTTCCAATGCTCTCCTGCTTGCCCATTCTTTTTGGGAAAAAGATTTCACAGGACTCTAAGCCACTCCATGACCAGCTCATAGGGACTTTGACACTTTGCGGTTTATAGTGTCTTTAGGAACCAATTACACTCAGCAATCGGAAAACTCATGCATGGAAAAAAATGCACAATTGGTGGGCCAAGGAGTTAGCAGGCTGTGTGGCAGCAAAGCATCCATCTCTTAAACCCTTTCCCATGCTATTTTGGGTTGGGTTGTTGGTTTTGGGGGTTTTTGGGGGGGGGCGTGGGGGGATAGCGATGTTCATGATCCGACCCATCGGTGGGTCCTCCCGTCCCCCTCCAGCCTGGCCCTTTAAGTAACTTGAGCCTCCGGGCTTGCAAATCTCAGTCTCTAACTAAAAGAATGGAAAAGCGGTTTTCCCCCTTCTGGGTCTTTCCTTTTCAAAGCAACCATTTCTTTCCCTTTCCCTTCCAGTGGGAAGAGACAGAGCAGCTTTCTGAGCATCCCCCTCCCCTATCGAGGCAAATGGGGAATTTCCCCACCCCACAACGCTTCTGGCAGCTCTTTTTTGCAACTTTCCTCCCCCTCCCACCGGCCTTTGGCAAACCTCAGCTGATTTCCAAACCTTCCGTGGCTGCTGGGGGTTGGTGCAAAGGTTTAATTATTTGCTTTTCCTTGGGTGTGTAAGGCGGGGATAGGGAGAAGGTCGGGCCCCATCGCCTGACGCTGCAAATCTTGCCCACTTTTGTTGTGCAGTCCCCCTCCCACCCCCCTTCCTTCCCCATCTCCCGCCCAGCTCCCAGAGCCCACCATGAATCCACAGGCGGTTTGGGGATACGTTTGCCTGCTTTGCTTTTCCTTCATGAGCACAGCAAAAGGTAAGAGGCTTTGGGCTGCTTCGGGTCCAGGGACACGACAGGGTCCGGATGCCCTGAGAGGTCGGATGCTCATCCCGGTGCACGAGGCTCTCTGTAATGCAACGTCTCCCCCGTCTCCGGCTGGGGAGGGAAGAGTTATTGCCCCAACAACTGCAAATGGTCTGAGCATCTCCTGAGGCAGGGAAATTTCTTGGTACTGTGGAAGTCCTCCCTGGGGGGGTGAGGAAAACCGGAGAGCTGGAGCTTTTTAAACTGCACAGAGTGCAGAAGCATAGAAACTCTTCAGTCTGACTCACGGAGGAAAGCCCCAGGGAGTGCGCTGGATTTCCATCGATTCCTTTATCATTACAGCAAAAGTAGCAAAACTATAAAATATTTCAGAAGCCTAGCAAGTGCATCAGACTTTCAGGAGAATTTCAAACGATTTTAGAAAATAGATTAGACTGGTTATGTCATGGCAAAGGCAACCCTCCCCTACTACAATCATATTTGTATATGAACAAGAGAAGTGAGTGCAAATAATTCTCGATAAATAAGACTGAAGCAGGGTGTTTTGATCTAAAGCTGCCCCATCAGCTTCATTTTGCCCCATCACAAAGTCAATGATTTAATTGGTAGTTCCAACGGGAAACACACGATATGAACAATATGGCCTCTCTTCTCCCCTAAATAAAAATGCTAACGTTGCCCCAGATAACGCACAATGCTGAAAAGACACTTCAAGACATCCCTCCCGTCTGTGGCCATGCTCCAGAAACTTTCCTTCAGGGTTAAAGGGTGTTTTTTCTGGCACTTTCAAAAAGTCCTGAAGTCCCCAAGGAGGTCCCCCACTCTGGGCATCATTTCTTAGGCCAGACTGGAAACACAAACAGGAATCAGCTGTCACCCCGAGAACACCCAAATATCCAAACCACAGGCACAAATAATTTCCCATGAAAACCTAACCACGTTCTCCCTCAAACACATCAGCTACACCTACTGCTCTGTGTAAAAATGTCGCTTCCAGGAGGCAGAGCGATGCAGGTCGCAAGCATCCCTGCGAGTCCAGGTCCTCTCTAGGACGGAGGATCCTGGCTGCAGCAAGCAGAGGGACTGAGGTCTACAGCCACGTACCTTCAACATTTGCATCTTTCCTTAGGGGATTTGCAGCCACTTTCTTTCCAGCCTGGGACCCTGTATCAGTACCGCTATGCCCTGGACCTCCAGCTGGACCACACATCCACACCGTCCCTGCAGGGAACCTGGTTGCGGGCTGAGGCACTGGTCCAGCTGCGCCGGCTCTGGAGGGACCAAGGCGGGGAAGAGCTGCTCCAGGTGCAGGTGCGTGAGGTGGTAAAGCCATTGCAGCTGGCTGCTCCTCCTGGGAGCAGTGATGCTGTCTTTCCTTACCCCCTTTCCTTTCTAGCCCAAGCCATCTGAAAAATGACCTCTCTGACCAAGAGGCCACGGCCTGCAGGTAAAATTCATAGCAATATGAGAGCAGACATGTTTGGTCATTGCTTTCTGCCACCTTCTACTGTCATAGATCCATGACCTGAAAGCCCAACACGAGCCAGAAGAGAAGAGGAGCCAGGATGGCACTGGAGGTCCCCCTGCAGAGATTGCACTGAGCCAGAAGGCACGGGCAGAGCTCCAGCAGCCAGTGTTCATCTCCTGGAACAGCGGGAAGGTCAGCTGGACACCTCCTGGGCTTGCTCATGCCCTCTGCAGAGCACTCCTACCCACATCCCAAATTTTTCCAGCTCCAAAGCCCATAAGAAACTCCTGCTCCACCTCTGATTTCATATCAGAGCACAAGGAACTGGACAGGGTGGCAAATGCAGGTTTCCCACGTGGTCCAGCATGACCTTAGATGCAGCCCCATCCTCTAAAGGGGCTGCAGGCTCAGCTGGAGCTGCAGCATCCCGTGCGACAAGGCCCTCGGTCCTAACTGTGGGATGTGAGCTTCTTTCTGACCTCCTTCCTCTAAGGCTTGGGAAAACCATTGGGGGAAAAAAAGGGAAAATTTGTGGGCGTGCATCCACAAAGCCTGTGCTATTGAGGCATATGGTCCTCCTTGTGAAAAATCTTCAGGTATTTACTGAGTTAGGTTGCAGGGGAGATGCCTTTCAGCAGGGAAGGCAGCAGAGAGCCCGCAGGGCCCCCAGAGCCATCCGCACAGGCAGACACCACCTCGTGCCCTCCTAGGTCAAAGCCTACTATGGGGACGAGGCAGAAAGCATCCTGATCTCGAACCTGAAGCGAGGCGTCGTCAGTCTCCTCCAGCTCCAGCCCCACGCTGGCACCGCAGTGGAGGTAGGTGCAGAGCTGGGGCCAGATCCTGCCCAAAAGCCAGGGACCATGCTGCAGCAGGAGAGTCAGCCCCCAAAGCACAGCCAGCCGAGGTGCGTCAGCAGAGCCAAAATTCAGGATAAAGATCACGGGCTTTGCTGATCCACTTGCCCTTGGGCTGTGAGCAAGGATGACTATTGGAAAGACAGGAGATTTAGAATAAAATAACCTGTAGATGATTTTCAGGAATGGGCACACTCACAAATCATCGTCTTTCCCTGGACAGTAGGAAAAGTGGAGAAAAAAAACTCTACAAGAATTTCTGCCAAGCTTTGCCCAGCCCAGCCAGCAGCCAGCAAATGCCAGGGAAATCCCTCCTTCCAGAGCTCAACCGGTGCTGTAGTGACTTGTGAGCAATATGAAATAACCTCAAAACCCAAAATGCAGGCACAAAGGTGCTGCTGCCTAAATTTGCAAAGCCAAATTTCCTGCCCAGATACGGATTTGGAGCTATCCAACACTCCCAAATATGGCCCAGTTTCTAGCTTTGTGATGATTTTCCTATTTATTAGTTTGTCCTTTGTGTCTATGCTCTACACAGATGATTTTATTTAGGCTTGACCAAAGCCCAACACCCTTCACCACGCTCACTTACATTTGTGTTTCAGGAGGATGTCTCTGGGAGCTGCCAAGTCACATATGCCGTGTCCAACCATTCCATCACAAAGACAAAAGATCTCCTCAGCTGTGCAAAGCCGAAGCCTGGATTCGCATCCGTAAACAAAGCAAGTCCATTGCTCTCGCGGTGGTGGGCTCAACTTACATCAAGTACATCCGGGTTGTCCCCAAAATCCCCCTACAGGTGGGCTGTGAGTCCCACTCCCAGCTGGCTTCAGCCTTCTGCACCAGCCTGGGATGGGGCTCCAGCTCTTAGACCCATACCCGAAGTGGGATGCACCAACATACCTCAGGAAGAGCATATGGTTTTGCGGTGGGTAGGAGCAGAAAAGATGTCCTGGGTCATCCCACCCCATCCTTGTATCACTTCTGACCTGTCAGCTAATCCTCCTTGGGAAGGTGGAGATACAGAAATATTTTCTAGACCTCAGACTCATCAGAGCAGGGATTAGGCTGACAAGGGGACAGGACCGAAGACTGCTGCTTGTTTCATTTAAAGCCGTAGCCCATGTTCAGCCCTGACATAAATCGATGAAACTCTGTGAGTCTTAATGCAGTTATACCTGCCACGATTAGAATGATTTTTATTTTTTTTTAATTTATAAATTCTACTGAATTCAGTATAAAAATCACTGCACAGAGAGCCCATGGGCTTCAGCAGAGGTCTCCAGTCCTGGCAGTCGAACTCTGAGTGTTCTTACAATAAAAGCTTTCTGGGGTATGAATCCTGGCAAACTTACCCAAGAGTAACAAACCCTGCGCAGCACATTTTTGGCAGTAAGGTTTTCCCACAAGCCCGCCGTCTGGATTTCGGCAGCTCTCTAGGCCTTGCCTGTACCTGTAGCTGTGACAGCAAGATAAGGATGCCGCCCAGTTCTGTAAAAGGCAAAGCCTACGGATAAAAAAACCTCTCTATTAAAACAGTAATATTATTATTGCTAATGCCATTTGCTGGCAAAAAATACTGCTTGCACATGGTTCAGCTCTTCCCCTTCCCCAAGACGTGCCACGTGCAAGCCTAGCTGCTCCGGTAACATCTCCTGGCCTTACCGGCGCTCCCCTCGCTGCGGTGGGGAGATGAGACAGAGGTGAAGTCCGGCAAGTGCGTCATTTCTTTCAGAAGGAAAAAAGCCAGAGAGCTTCCCCAGGGTCACCATGCAGCACAGTGAGGAAGCCGAGTGTTTTTTGGCAAGAGCTCGGTGGAAGTTGCTGTTGCTTAGCTTTCTCTTTCGCTTGGAGGTGTCCTTGCTGATGCTCATCAGGATGAGGCAGGTTTTGGTGTTGAGGGCCATACATCTTCCCACGCCGTGCAGTTGCATTGGGGCAGCTATGGAGCTAGTGCTGTCAAACGGACCTGAGCGAAGGACAGTGCTTTGGGGGGCATTTATTTCCAGTTTACAGTCTTCAGTCTTCTTCATCCCCCACACCAGCATCCCCTGCTCCCTCTGCTGCCCTTTTCTTCTGTGGCTGAGCCAGTGACACCACCTTGTAATGAAAGAGAGAGTCCGCATGGTGTCACCAGTCCGTCTCCCCACATCAGCCACGGGGGAGAGCATCCCCTTGCCGTGGTCCTCACCTGGTGCTGCCTTCTTCCACATCTGGGAAGAGGTTCGGCTCTTCTGGGTTTTCCTTTCCTACATTTTGCAAGCAAAGCGGGTGACTTTGTGGACTGGAAAGCTCTTTTGTTGCTAATAGAAAGGAGAGAAATCTCCTGGGGAGAGGGGAAGAGAGAAACAGTTGCATTTTTTTCTCCTTGTTTTTCCTTTTTCAAGATTTTTGGAGTCGAGTGGCAGCCCACCAGCAAAAGCCAGTACGTGGTGAAAGACAACCTCCTCCAGTCGGTGCTGGCAGAGGAAAGCCACGTGGTGTCTCCAGCGCTGAGGTCCACCACTGGCATCAAAATCAGTTCAAGGTGAGTGATGTCCCCATACCACTGCCCAAACTGGGCAGCCTGGCGTGGTGTGAAGGTGCATCTGTTGGAGTTAAAGTGTTTGCTGCTCTCCTGCCAGCTCGGCTGGCACAGCCTGGTGCAGGCAGCAAGGACGACAAGGTGCAACCACTGGGCATGGCACGGAGGGAACACCAGACACCTTTTGACAGCTTCCCCCTGCATCTCCTCCTTCTCCAACCCTGCATGAACCCGACCAGCCTCTGAGCCATGGAGGGTGTAAATGACAAAGCACTTCCTGATGGCTTCTTCTCCCTCCACAGGCAGCAGCTCCAGCTAGTGTCTCCTGCAATGCCTGGCCCCGCAGAGGTGACCGGACAAAGCCTCGAGAACGTGCTGGCTGGCACAGAGGGACGGCACCAGCCCTTGGACATGGCCAGCCTGCCCTTCAGGAGGGTCTGCACCCGCTGCCCATCGGTCAGTGACTTGACCCATCCCCAGAACCTGCCATACGCTCTCCCCCAAGCTGGGCACCTGGATGGGCAGGAGAAGGCTGTAGGATTTGAGGTTAAACCACAGTGGTGCATTTGGAGGGGATGGTTACTGCTGTCAAAGCAGGATGCAGCCCCAGGAGCACTGGAGAGCAGCAGCCTGACTTGTTACCTCTCCTAAATAGTGTCTGCTCTTGCTGCCTGTGGTGGAAGGGCCCTTCTGCCCCCCCTAGACACAGCTGCATTTCTGTGATGGGAGAAGGTTACTTCTGGTGCATGGCTGGCATATCCAGTTGGATTAAACTCATCACAGGTCTGAGGTCAGAAAACATTTCCACCACAGGTCTGGCTAGCGAGGACAAAGGAGGGGTTATCTCTGCCTCCTCAAGTCCTCCAGGCTTTTCACCTAGGCAATCCGGAATTGCAATAACTTTCAGGCACCGGTGATGCTTGCAGTTTCTCCTGCTCTTTTCCTAGCACATACCACAAATTGGGGCGTTTAGGCTTCAGCACAAGTCCTCAGCAGTGGGGGTGGGAGGCTGCAGTAGATGCCTGCAGGTAATTGCATGACCCCCGTGGGCCCCTCCCACTTCCAAATATTTCCTGATCATAAACATTATCCCATGATTCAGAGTCAGGGGTAAAAGAGGCTAAATTCCACCTAACAAATCTCATCTTTGCAGCTGAGAGCCTACCTGAAGGCTTTTGAGAGCCAAAGAGTCAAAATGGACACCTTGAAGGCGGCAACCATGTGGCAGTTCCAGAGGTTCATCCAGATGCTGCGCAGCGCCAAAAAGAGAGATGTTCTGCAGCTGCTGAGGAGAACACCTGAGGAGATGCTGTGAGACACCCAGGAGCTACCTTACCAAAAGTGGCTTTCTGTGCATGTAGATCCCTGGCACGTAGGATCATTCCTGGACCTGGCAGCTAGGGTCATTTGGTGCTGGTCCATACACCATACCTGGTCCAGGCAGCTGTCCTGACTAGTGCAAACTTACTCTGTTTTTTCTTAATGCCTTTTATGTACAAACACTGAGTGGCTTCCCCCCCCCACCCCGGCTTTTGAGCAGAGCAAATGCTCCAGCAAGGCCTTCTGCAAACATTGCTGGAGATCTGTTATTGACAGACCATCCACCCATGGCCATAGCACCCGTCCCTTGTCAGTGCGGGTGCTGGGGCCAGGCTCCTCTCTGCAGTGAAATACCTGGACATGGGGGAGTTCCGAGCAAGAGCCAATCTTCTAGGTTTTTTGAACCCATGAACTGAAGCTCCCGTGAGTTTAAAAGCGAGAGAAAAACATGGAGAAGAGGAAGGGGGATGAGGAGCTCCACAGGGTATTTTGTTTCTTCTCCAGCCCTATCGGTGGCTTGTGTCACTGATGACCTCTCCCTCTTCTCGCTCCAGCCCCTTTGTCGTGGAGGTGGCGGTGGCCGCACAGTCGGTGGCATCCTTAACAGCTCTCTCAGACTTTCTGGATTTCGGCAAGGAGCCCACGTCCCTGCTGGAGAAGTTTCTCTACGCAGCAGCTTTCTCTCCCCGGCCTTCGGGAGATCTTCTTCGCCTAGTGTTAGTAAGTACGAACATTTCTCTCCCTCCCTGAGGGTCCCGAGTCTGGGGTGGATCCTCATCCTATTTCAGGCAGGAGGGAACAGCAAGCATGTTATCCTGAAAAAGGAAAATATGTTTCTGTAGAAATAGATCTTCCTGCATATGGGATTATTTTACGTGCTTTTAATGGGACAGTGGCGATGGGATTAGATGCTCCTCGGAGGAAAAACATTCAGCAGAAAGTGCTTTATATCAGTGCATTACAGATAATAAAAGCTTAATTAAAAGCCACTGTGAAAAATCAGCATTTTATCCAATTAAACCATGCATTGCCTCCTTCAAGGTGGGTAAGAACTAGTTTTGCCTTACTTCTTTAGTAAACACTTTGAAATAGGAGGTAAAACACACTCCTGCTCTCTCTTTTCCCCCATTTTTTTTCCCTGCACCCTAATACCCCTTTCCCGGTGCCCAGGACAAGCTGGATGGGAGGCAGCTGGCCCCCGAGGTCCAGGAGACTGGGATAGTTGCCATAGGCTCTCTGGTTGGCAAGCTGTGCCAGCAGAAGCTGTGTGGGCTGCAGGTGGGTCCTCTGCAAGCCCCCATGCTTGGCTTTGTTGAACCCCACCTCCTCCAGGGGTGCCCAGAACATCTCCTGTCCTTCACCTCACTCTCCTTCTCTTCTGCCCTCCTGCAAACCCCGAGCAGGAGGTGGAGCGTGGGATGGAAACCATCCTCAGGGGGCTAAGAGGCGCCGAGGAGGAGTCCGAGGTGGTCATTTACCTGCTGGCCCTGGGGAACGCGATGCTCCCCAAAACTATCCCCACCCTCCTGGACCACGCCGAGGAAGGTTCCGCTGCTGTCACCACTGCGGCCATCTCTGCCCTGCAGCGATTCCCCGCTTGGCACATCTCTGGCAAGGTACGAAACAAAGCTGCCAAGGCTCGGTGCTCCTCTTCCAGCCAAAGCCAAGCCGCTGGGGTGCAAACAGAGCCACCTGAACAGCGCCGTTTTAATTGCCCTCTCGCATCAGGTGAAACAAGCAATGAGGAGGATTTTCCACGAGAAGAGGAAGAGCTATGAAAAAACCTGTCGCCTGGCCGCTGCAGAAATCCTCCTAGAAAACGAGCCCTTGCCCATGGATGTCATTAACATCCTGCTGGCTGCCAACAAGATGGAGACGGAGACAGCGACATTTCTGCTGCTGAAGGTCCAGAACAGTCTGCGTGCCCACCACCACCCAGCAAGGTGGGTCTGGAGGGGAAGGTTGCATTTTTTCCCCCTAGCTCTAGATCGCTGTTTTTTCCTCCTCCACACTCCAGCTGTGGCTTTTGACCCAACATGCCTTTAAAGGTGGATAAGCATGCGTGCTAGCATCACCTCTTGGAGCTGCCTGGAAATTTCCAGCTGCAGGAGGAAGAAAACAGCAGGGCTGCAAAGGCAGCTGATGCCCGGCAAGCCAAACCCTGGCGTCCCTCCTCGTCCTGCCCTGCGGCAGAAGGACCCAGGCTCGTGGCTTCGGCAGAGTCCTTGGAGGCCAAAGCTCTGGCTCACAGGGCAGCGCACGATTTGTAACTGCATTAACCTTCCTATCTGCACAAAACGAACCGAGCACTAACGTTTTTCAGTGCTAAGCAAAAGCTGCACAAAAATATCTGACTGGTTTATCCTAATAAAGCGGAGGAGAGGGAAATTCCAGGGTAGCCCACATCCGCTCGCTTTCTTTTTTGTTCACGCTTCTCTGGGCAACTGAGAGAAACAGTTTGGAAATTTATATTTCTTTCTTTGTACAGCCTTCTGTAATGACCACTGACATTTTCCCTTCCCAGTGCTGACATAGCCTTTCCCTCTTGCTTCCAGGAAGATAATGAAGGACATCATGAAAGACCCACGGATAAATAATTACAGCTTCTTCTCAAAAGCTGGCATCTCCTCTTCTTTCTCAGGACCTCTGACAGGTGACACCACAGAGGACACTCGTCTCGTGGTCCTCTCAAACAGCTAACGGAGGGGCTGGTGGGGAAAGGCAGCTTTCAGAAGAGGTCTCTGCTTTACAGAAATGCCCCGAAAATCTCAGCGTGAGGTTTCTGAGCATGTCCCCCAGCACCAGCTGAGGCTGGCTCATTGCCATCACCTTCCTCTGACACCCCTGCAACCACCTAGCTTTCTACAGCAGGAGGGCTGAGCAGTGCTACATACTTTTCAGAAGTCCTGCTAATTTAAAAGAGGAACTTCAGCTGGAGGTGAAGCCAATGGTAGATTGTAGGTGGGAGTTTCTGTGCTTTTCCCGATAACTCAAGGTATTTAGCCCTGTTCCTTAGGTATTTTTAATAAGCTCTTCAAAGAGGAGAATCCTTGTACTGTGATAAAAATCATCAAACTTCAGAGAGACTGCAACAATCGACACGTGCTAAATATCTGCTTAAATCTTCACTCCTCGGCTCTCTCTTTTCTGGCCCACTTCAAATTATCCCAGTCTAGCCTTGTGGGGGTAGATGGAGGCAAAACAGCCAACACCTGGAAGAAAAGCTTTGCAACACTAAATCCTGTGATTATTGCAAGAATGGAAGGAGATGGTGCAGAGCAGCTTTCCCCTCCGAATCATTTAGCTTCCCTAGATATTTAATGGCTAGCACACGAGATCTGTGCAGGTCGGACACACTGACCATAGATGGGACAGCTCTGCAGGACTAGCCATACAATCTATCGAGGAGGCTTACAAATTACTAAGGAGCTCTTAGGATTCTGCTTTTAAATTTACCCAGTGACCTCCCGATTCCTGCAATCAGTCTGGATGAGCTCTTTTAAGAAACCACCCCGTCCTGCTGAGCGCTGACTTGGTGGCACCAGGTGGAGGGGACACGCTTGCTGGGATCCCAGCCTTGCACATCCTACCTAGGGGCTCTTTATTTTCCTGTCAGCCTTCGTCCCCTGCTTGCTGCTCTCAGAGCATTTACGGTTCACCACCATTCAGCGACTCATTCCCAAAAAGAGATGTGCCAGGCACCGTCCAGGGATGTTTACAGGTTTGTCTCTGCCTTTCAGCCACCCAGGACCTGCTTTCTACCTTTGGGCTGGACCTGCTGTTTTTGGAGGGTGGATTCCTGAGAAAGAGCATCTCTGATTTCTCGCTGCTCAGCCGTGGCCAGCGGCTTCGCGCTGCTCAGGTATGCTGCCGGGAGAGCAGCCGGCGGGCACGCATGTGGAGCAGGGCGGGGGGGTGGCAGCATGAATCCAGCTGTGACACTGCTCATCTGTGGCCCCTCTTAACTTCCTCATGGTGCTTGACCTCACCTCCGCACTCAGTGTGCCCCTTATCAGAAATACATAAATGCATACCCCTCATCACCGATGTGAAGCCAAACAGGCCCGCTCTGGAGAAGGGAGTTCTCTGCCCTCCCACCCCCAAAAAAAACACCAGGGGCTGTGACACTACTGCTGCACAGTGCTCAGGGATAGCTTGGATGCCACATCCAGCCATTCCATCACTATCTTCCTGCTTCAAAGGACGTATACTCAAGAGTTGGACAAGTATAGCAACTCAAATAGCGTTGCAGGGCATGAAACAGACTCTCCAGCTTTGCTGCGTGCCACTTGCGCATCTCTGCTTCTGTGTTTTAGGTCACTATTGAAGCACAAGGGATGGAGTCAATGCTGGGAGAAAATATTTTGGAAGGGGAAGAGGAGCCAGAGCTCATGGCTGGGATGTCTGCCATCTTCTTCGATGTTCAGCTGAGGCCAATAGTCTTCTTCCAGGGATATACAGACTTAATGGCCAAGGTCCTGTTAAGCAGCGGAGAACCCACGAGCGTGGTCAAAGGGAACCTGCTGCTGATGGACCATCACCAGGTACTGGATGTGGACGTGACCCACCTCCACACCAAATTCTAGTGAATCTCATAGCATGAGCCAGTGGATTTTAGGTATGTTACTCACTGTGGATACACATCTAAGACCAAGGTGGCACTGCCAGAAGTCTCTTGGGGTTGGTAAAACAGCAGGACGGCTTGGCTCTGCTGTGGGACATACGTGGCTTGAGTTCCTCCCACAAAAGCCCAGCTGTGGGGTTGGGATAGTCCCCGCAGCCATGCACCGCTGCCAATATCAGCCGCTCGGCCAAGAGAGGCATCCGATCACAGCAAGTTCTGTCTTCTCCATCTCCTAGGTCATTCCTCTACAGTCTGGCCTCCAAGTGGCCATCAAACTCCAGGGTGGGCTGGGGCTTGACATTTCAGCTGACGTGGACGTGAGCATTTGGGAGCAGGAACTGAAAACCAGCATCAACACGAGGTCAGCGGGTGGGAAACTGCTTGGCTCTGGGGATGCAGGTTACTTGGGGGGCTCAGCACCCAGCACAAGGGATACTCCACCTTAGGCTGACTTTCCACAGCCCCTTTCTCTTCTCCCACTGGGTCCAGCCCTGCCTGGTGGACACATGGGGTAGGGGTGTGGTGGGTGTTGGTTACACACTCCTTTTCCATGGCTAGACCTAAAATTAAGGTGCTTGTGGGGTTGTTTGGTGCCAGTGCATGGTGCCCAGCACAGGGCCATTGCTCAGTGACCAGACCCACATGCTTCCCTCTTGCAGGGGAAGCCTTGCCATTGATTTCCAGGCAGAACTAGATGCCCCATTCCTCCAAGCCACCCTGAGAAGCCAGACAGAGGTGGACACCTCGATCCAGTTTGACACCATCCTGAGGTTCTCCAGCAGTCCGGTGCTCATGTGCCTGCAACTGAAAGAGAAGCAGGTTCCATACAGGTAAGCTCTGGATACAGCCAGATACTGTAGAGACATCGTGATGTACTTGAGATAGAGGACTTCTTGGGGAGAGGAGGGAATTAATGGTTGTACGCTTATTGAGCAGCTTGGGCAAAACGAGTAGGGAGGGGGCAAAAGACACCCCAAGTTCATGGTGGCAGGGGTGGAAGCGCCATGCCTAAACCAGCAGGAGAAGCCCTGTAGGTGAATATGCTGGTCCAGGAGGAGAGTGAGGTCCCCTACCACCGCAGCAGCCTCCTGACCACCTTGCTGTCACCTTGTCCAACAGAGAAATCTTCACAGTTTCCAAGTCTGCCGGGAGCAAGAGCAGCACCACTCGAAAAGGCAGGCAAGGCACTGTGCCCGGGCGGGAGTTTGCCTTGCACCAGGCCAACTCCAAGGTCTGCAACATTTTGCTGATGGCAGAAGAATAGGGGAGTCTGAGCACTTTGGGACTGGATAACTGCCTGCCATGCACCCCACTTCTCTGTGAACCCGATGTGAGCAGTCAAAGGCTCTGCCCAACTCCTCCGCAACCATCTTTTAATAAGAAAACTGCTGCAATAAGGGCATCAGAAGAGACCACAAGAGGAACTGCTGCAGGACAGCCAGAGGCATCCCTTGCTTGGGGCTGGAGGAGCCAAGCCTGCCCTCCCCACCCCAAAGGCTGAGATTTCCCCCACCTGAACCCTTCCCCTTCATAGGAAAGGGATTGCTAGAAGACAAACTTGTCCTTGTGAAAACCAGCCTTCTTTTACAAATGCATGAGGTTCTCAGAGCCCGAGAAACCCTTCTGCAAGCCTATACCCAAAAATGCTTTGTTTGCTTCCCATTTATCAAAGCAGTCAGGAGGGAGCACATCTGCAGCCAGCAGGGAAGAGGTTCCCCACAGCAGGAGTGATGACCCTCCTCTAATGCGTAGTTTTGCCGCTGCCAGAAGAGTCCAGGAACACACAAAATTTTATTTCTGGAGAAGGTGTGGAGTTTTTAAATTGTTTTTGGTTTTTGTTTTTTTTTTTAATGCAACCACAGAGACATCCACCCCAGAATAATCCTTGGGGAGAAGGGCAGAGAAGCAAGACAAAATGCTGCATAACCCGTTGCCAATGACTGTATGTTCTTTCCAGCTTAATCAAAGGTGTTTGCATACGAGGCAACTCAGATCCCTCACAGCTTGCTGCCATCCTCTTACTCCTGTGGGGAATTTGCACTCTGGTGCCAGGGATGCGGCTGGTGCCACATCAGGCAGCAAGAATGAGGCCGGCGGGGAGCAGCTGGTATTTCAGTGGGGGTCAGGTTCACACTTGGAGCAAAAAAAAGAGCAAGGCAGAGGAATGCAACCCACAAAGCTTTCCCAAAAATTGGGGAAATGAAGGCAAAGTTAAAACGGCGCAGGGGAAAGTGTAGCAAACCGCAAGAGACCCTTCTAAAGAGCACGGATCAGCAGTCCCAATCCTCATCTTGAAACAGGGAGAATTGTCTTGAAGTTGGAGATAAAGAATGTGTAAAAAAAAAAAAAAAAAAACCCTGCTGGAGACCCACTGGCTGCTGGGGGAGGCTGGAAGGAGATGGGGGGACTCAAGCAGGGGCTGGCTGAATGAAGAAGAGACGAGACACTGGTGTCGCCCAGGCATTAAGGCATCCCGTTGCAGCTCTCCATATCCCCCTCATGACGCTGATCCTCATGCTTCCCACTCTAGTCTGCACTTGAATTTTTCCACCCGTTTTTCCCTCCAAGACAGGCAGGGCCACAAGAATCGTCTGAGGTCATAAAAAACACTTTGTAATTAAAAACCACAAGAGCACAAGCATTTTACTGTTTGCAAAGAGTGGATTAAAAAGGTGTTTTGAGACGATCAGCGCTCCCAGCATGGGGCGATAACACTGGAAGTAGAAAAATTACTACTCTTAACAAGGGTGGCATGCAGAGCTGGATCTGAAGTCAGCAATGCTCAGCTAGGGAACCAGATGGTTTCAAACCACGGGCCCAAGCTGCCAAGGTGTTTGAAAAGTTCTCCGTCCTTTGAGTATGTGGGGTTGGGGTTTTTTTGGGGTTTTGGTTTTTTTTTTTTTTCCTTCAAATGAATTATTAGTGGTTCAGTCTATCCTATAGGGCAAATTCAGATGTTGGTTGCCATGGAGGGCAAGAGATTGCGTCTGACTGACATGGTCCTTTCTGGATTTGAGAATCTGTCAGAGAGAGCTTGGACAGACATTACAAAGCTATGACTTCAGGCAATCATCCTTCAGGGTGGACATTATTGAACCCAAACTGGAGAAGTTAAATAGCAGGGTCACACCTCCATCCCATCCCCTTCCTCCTCTTCATAGAAGCCAGCGCACACTAGATGTCTTTTGCCAGTGCATGCAGATTCAGAACCCATCTATTGAGAAGTGGCTTCTGCCTAGAGCCTCTCATCTTCCTTTTTGATCCAAAGTTTACATATTAATGGAGAAGCCTCTGGCCTCTCTTATCACCTGAACAGCAGTTCCTCTTCTCTTTTAATCAAGGCAGCAGATGGAGATAAGATTGCCTCAACCCTACATGCAGGAAGGCAGCGTTCCAGCAACAAAGAGATACAGCAGCTTCCCTTTTAAGCTGATATTTGGGCTCTTTTGGTGACCATTTGTGAAAATTACAATTAGCTTCAAGTAAATATTGTTCTTCTGTTTTGCATTCTCCTCTCAAGTTGGATTGTTATCAGCCACAACCACGGAACACCTCTCCAGCGCTGGAGGGAGGCTTACAAGGAAAAAGCAGTATTTCTTCATTCCTTCCTGATAAGAATGTGCCTTTGATATTTTTTTTTTTTTTTGTATTATAAAATGTGCTTTTTAGGAAAAGGAGGGACATTGAACATTTTTTTAAATTATGACCCTAACAATTGTGAGCACCAAGTCTCCTCGTTTGGGAGAAGAAAACTTGTCTGGTTTTCCATCTGGAGACACTAATTACGAGCGCTTTGGTTATGTGCAGAAATAAATGCCATGTGTTTTTATATTTTCTCTGTCTGACTCTTCACTTTTCTGGACACACAGCTGAGGAGTGAGGCAGAGGGAAGCTCCCATAGCACAGGCGCTCCCAGCAAGAACAGCATGGCCAAAGCCACCTTTAAATAAAGTCACACTCCCAAGGAACCTGCTTTCTAGGTCTGTATTTAGGGTGCCCCAGAGATGCATAGCTAAATGCCCCATCAGGGCTGCAAGATGGGGACAGGGGGGCTACCTCTGCTCCCAGAAACCCCCAGAGCAGTGTTAGGGATGACAGCAGCCCCGCAAGAGGGTTCCCACGGGGCTGAAGACGCTGCCTTATCCTCTCCTGCCAACTTCTGCAAAGGTATTGGAGGCCATCCAAGACTTCGCTTAAAATCAGGGCTTCCCCTGCATCAAGGCTCTGCTGATTACAGAGCAGTCTCGCTCAGAGCAGGCCCCAAGGACACAGAGACTAATTGCCCTGGGACTTGCCCTCGGGTCTGAACAGGAGGATCCCTGCATGACCGTGGGAGGAGGGAGCCCGTATCACCCTTGTTGCATTGCTCAGCTTTCTGCAGAGTTGCTGATAGCAGCTCCGAGTCCCACTAGCTCCCCATCTTCTCCCTTTCCCTAGGGAACATCCCATTATGTCCCTTTCCTCTGGTCTCACAGTCAGGGTTTGGGCTGACTCAGACTGCTTTACACCTCGACGAGTTGCTATAATCTCTACTGGCACACACCACTCCTGTGACCGCCTATGGACCTGCACAAGTCTTAATCCCCATCCAAAACCATGTTGCTTTGCCAGGTGTTTGGGGAAGGACTATTTGGACCCAAAACGTTTCTCAGCCTCAGCGTTTGCTGCTCAGCCAAAGCCGGAAGGCACCCACCTGCCACTTAGGACCATTTCCATTGCTCTCTTTTCCCCCCCCCTTCTCCTTCTTTAAAGGAGATTTACAGAGGCAGATTGGTCATTCAGCTGAGGTTTGCGTTGCACAGGCTAAATCAGAAAATGCCACCCTTACCCCTTGGGGCAGGGAAAGGATAATATTGCTGATGGGCGAGCTCTTACAGCAGGTAGCAGATCGGTTTAGCCCTAAACAAGCAAGTGAGGTTTGCTCACTACCTGCAGATGAGGAGACATCAGTGTTCAGGGGGTGTGGAAACCCCAAAAGATTTTAGTCCAGGTTCTACTTAAGTGCTGAGCAACAGCGTTACCCTAAATCAGTTGAACTTCCAGTCCTGAAGGATGATACTTATCCTGCCAGATGGACCAGATGCTGTAGTTGGGACTGGAGCTGGAAAGGTGTTTCCAGCCCCTTTGGAAACGGTGATGACATTTCAATGGGCATTCTACCAGTTTGCATTGCTGCTGGAAGTATTGACCTCCTGCTGAGCCAGTGAACCCCAAAGTTTCCCAGGTCCCTTCCGGAGAATTTTTTTCCAGTTCTTGTTGGATGCGCAAACAGCAAAAGACACTGAAGGTACATGGGCATTTCTGTAAAATCGCCCGTTTCCTTGGCAACGGCTCCAAACCCTCCTAGAAGAGGCCTTTCAGCCCTAAACCCCCAGTGCTGACTGTATTGCACCCACAGAGCTGGAGTGCAACACCGTGCGGGACACCGAGTGACCTTGGTGAAAGGGGACGGAAAGGGTCTTGGCCATGAAGAGGAGAAACAAGTAAGCGCATCCTCCTTCAAAGGCGCATTATTCCTACTGGCTAACTTCATTACAGACTTTTGAACAAGAACTACTAGGGAAGAATTCGCTACTGAAATTCTGGCTATGGCTCCCAAAGCACTGCCGGTTACAGGCTTTGCATTTCACAATTTGGCAGTGCTGTTTGCTCGGGAGCTGTAGGATGTTCCCTGAGCCAGCATCCCTCCCAGGAGGCCCTACACGGAGTTGTGCAATTGGAAGTGATGGGTTGCCAAAGGATCCTTGCATCCAGGAGCCGGAGACAGGGATAACTGGGGAGGGCTGGGGGTGCCAGATCTTATTTCTAGTGGAGGTCCTACAAGCCAGCAACCACCCAGCTCCCAGGGACTTTGCAGGGGGTTAGAGGCAGAGCAGCACAGAGCCAGCACCTGGGAGAAGGGCTCCTACCCTCCTCTCCAAAAGTGGCTTTGCATGTGGAGCTGCAGATCAGCAGTGACCTCCAGTGGCTGCAGCCAAACCTGGTGGAGATGTCAGGCCAAAACCGCTCCGCTGCAGCCACGCAGGGGCTGGCTGCACAGCAGCCTCCACCCAGGGGCGTCCCAGAGCCAGCACCTGAGGTTGTGAGACCTTTACATCAGCAGGCAACGGACCAGGGCTGACCCATGGCAGCCCCTCACTGCTCTGAGCTGTGGTCTCATGCGGCAACGCCAACCTCTCCTGGCTCCCACGCTTGCCATCACAGGCAATTTCGGATATTTTCTTTTCCCCTGTAAGTCACCCTATTCCCAGGACATCTCGTACAGCCCTCGGGAGAGGGAGTATGGACACCACTTGCCAAATGGGGTGATAAAACATTATCTGCCTGTCTATTACAGCTTTCTGCAGAGACAAAACTAACACCAGAAAGCATGCGCAAAAGCGAGGAGAATGTGTGTGAGAGGATAGACCATCTGCAGGGATCGGCTCTCCCTGGGAGCTGGCAGAGGTGCATGTCAAAAGCACTGGGGCAGATCTCTTATCAGGCACTGCTCTCTCCTTCCTAGGCAGCTTGAAAAAGCACTGCTGTAGACGTATTTCCTAATTGCTGGGCCCCAGTGACTCCCCAGACCCCAGGAAAAAAATCCAGAAAAAGCGGTTTGCAACTCACCCAAGCAGCAGTGTAAATCCCAGCACAGAACAGATTGCTCTGGCCATCGCAGATCTCCCGTAGAGGCGCGGTTGGGCTACACCCCACCTCCCAAGCTCCCGCTGCAAAGCTCCCGGCTGCTTTAGGCCACGCACATCACACAGGCACGTCTGCAAGGCTTGCCTGCAAAGCATAGGACATGCACGCAGGCACTCACCTGGGTGCCATCACATACGAAGTCACCCTGGAGCAGCCTGCAGATAAGCAGCGGAGCATCCGAGAAGCAGCAGCTGGTAGGGGGTTGCTGTTATAACCTGCCCAGCAATCAGGAACGGAGGGAGAAAGCTGTGAAGCTGCAATGGGACACAGCTGTGCAAGCCACAGCGGCTGTGCCATGAGGTTATCCCTGCAGGAAAAGCTGGGGGGAAACGCTCAGGACCAGGGCTGGTCAGTCAGGCGGGGAGCCCGGGAACGGGCTGAGCCAAGCCAGCAAGTCCCCAGGACTGGGATAAAACCCTCCAGCACGGCAGGGCCAAAACCCGTGGGGAAAAAAGCTGAAGCTTTCATAAGAAACCATTCCACCCGCTCCATCCCTGCCAACAGTGGGAGTATTGAAGAGATGCGGATGCTCGCTATAGAAAAAAACCACACTAGCAGCGCAGGAGGTGTTTGGAGAGTCAGCCGGAGCCCCCAGCTCCGCTGTGGGACGTGGCCATGAAGGGTGAGATGGGGACAAGCCCCTGCCCTGGCCCATCTCCCCGCACCGGCAGGGACTGCTGCCTTTCTCAGCCTCCGGGATGCCAGGCAGCCTGCAAGGATCACCCTGTCGGTCAGCGGCTGCTCCTGGGAGCGAGCACTCACCCAAAGGGACCCAGCACCATCAGAAAGAGCAAATAACCATATTTAACTCCACCAGCTTTGGGTGAAAACAGTTGCTTCCTACCTTTGCTTTTCCTACTTATTCAATTACCCGCTGGCGGAGTTATCCTGCCGCGCCCCAAAAGCCATCCACAGGCATCTCTCTTCCTACTCCACTCCTAATAATGCACTTATTAAATCAAGGTGCAATACTGTATAGATTCACCAGACTGTCCCCAGATAGCCCCAGAGCTGCCAGGGAACAGGAGCCCGCCGGCAGCTGACTGCAGTGCTTGCACGGAAACCTGCTGGCCACAACCACCCCAGATCGCAAGCCTTGAAGTCTTTCCTATCCCTTTGAAAGCCAAAAAGCCTTCCTGGCCTCCTTGCCCTAATATTTGGGCAGTTGCAGCCTCAGAGACTGAAGGTAAAAGTGAGCTGTAGTGATGCTGCGTGAAAGAGAAGCATCTGACCCCTTGACTACGTACGCGTGGAAGAGCCTTTCCACGGTAAAAATCAAGCAGGGTTTCCAAAGCACTTGAAAAAGCAGGCATTGCAAAGGACCAGAGGGATACAGCGTGGCTGCATTTTAAGGAGTGACCTAGCAGGTCTTGTGCTTAACCTTTTAAGAGGGGTCGTTAAAAACACAAGGGGAAGAAATGAATAACTCCATGCCAAAACATGTAGTGGTCCCACCATCTCTGTGAGCAACAGAGGTCTGCAGGGGACAGTTAGGAGGGATTAAAGTAGGAAGGAGGAAAACAAGGCATTACTTGAGGAGTTACAACAGCAGCAGTTATCACCGTAACTTCTATGAAGTTTCCATAAGAAGAAACACAGCTTCTGCGCTCCCCAAGAGCAAAGCTGCATTGCTTTCGACCCCCACCCCATCCTTCCCTCCACGCAAGTGCCACCAGCTGCCTTTGCCAGCTTGGCTTTGCCACCACAGTCCTCAACAAAGTGGCATTGGAGACCACTAAAGTGTCCCATCTCAGCCGTGCCCCGGGGACGCGTTCCTTCGCAGCCGCCTGCCCAGGGCCCGAGGCAAGGCAGGGACTGGCCTTTCCCTCTGGCCCCTCCTCTCCCTCGCCTTGTCCTTGAGCACTCCTTATTCCCAGCTGCTATCTGGCAGCGCGGTGCTATCATCAGGTGCCGTCCTTCAAGCCGGCTATAAAGGCGTGCCGGGATGCGGCGTGCTCCCGGAGGCAGTCCTGCTCCTGCGCCATGCTGCAGGCCACCGTCAAGCTCTGCTGCGGCATCGCCCACGACCCCCTCCGCCGCCTGCCCGGTAAGCACTGACCCTCTGACCTTGGGAAAAACAGGCAGAAAAGAGGATCCTAAAGGAGGTGCTAAGTCTGCCTCTGATGGGCATCCCCTCGGGAGGTGGAAATGTCACATCCACCGTGTCTATTTTCCTCCTGCGTTGCACCGTGCGTAGGGTAGTCTTGTTCTTAGCTGCAAACGAGCGTCCAGCAGAGACGTGGGGCACCACGGCATCTTCCTCGCACCTTCCGGGCTGACCAAAGCCCGCGCGTCTCTTCCCTAGGCTTGAAGCTAACAGCCGTTGCGGCGATACAGAAGGACGTCAGGGGGCTGGTGGTAAGAAGATCCTGCCGCCTGCCTTCCAAAATTCTTCATTATACTCAGAGGTTGATGGGGAAGGAGACAGGTAAGCTCAGCCTAGGCGCCTGGGTACCGTGTTTCATAGCCCTGCTCACAACCCCTTTGCGCCGTGTGATGGAGGGATGCGTATTAAAAAGCACTCCTCTCTGTATGGTTCGGCCCGTACTTGGGGGGATAGAGTTAATTGTCTTCTCGCTGCTGGGCTGGTCTCCAGCTCTCTGGTAGCTTAAAAGCATTCCCCGTACTGACGGCAGACTGGGTTAGCAGGGAGACCCTGAGATTCTGGGAGGGTAAATTGCATTGGCTCACCGTGCAGGCAGCCAAAGTTTTTAGCAGGGGTTAAGGCACTTATCAGTGTTTTGCTGCAGGTCTGCTGTGTCTCTAGTTCCACCACTTACCTGAAGACTTGAAAACTGGCAAAGTCACCTGGTTTTTTTGAAGCATAGCTTGGTCCAAAGGCTGCCTATGCAATGTTACTAATACCCAAGCAACGTGCCATTTGTACCACGGCGTTACTGGGAATTGATTTGGAAAGCAATTTCAAAAAGCTTTCCAAGCCGTCAGCACAGACGCAGCGAACGCGTGAGCCAGGGGCGCTCCTGGCAGCGAGGTTTTCTGCACCAAGCCAACCCTCCGCCCAGGAGGGGACCAGCTGGGTGCTGGAAGCGGCGACATTAAGAGCCCAGACTTTTTTTGGGTCAGCAAAACCCTCCGCTCCAGCTGTCTTTGCACTTTTGTACCCGCAGCCACGTGCGCGGACAAAGCTGGGGGGAGCTTTTCACCTTGCTCTGCCTTGCTCCTGCAGCCGCCCGCCCCGAGCCTGCCGGAGACGTCAGCCCCAGCCGATTCTCCGGCGTGGACCTCTCCTACATCACCCAGGGAGAAAGGGCCCTGCAGCGAGCGCTGAGCATCCTGCAGCTGCACACCAGCTGGCAGGCAGAAACAACGCTGGTAAAGCCCGGCCGCCTCTTGCCTTTACTGCTTCGTGCCAGAAAAGCTCTCCGGGGGACAAATGAGCCTGGGGAGGGGAGATGTTGCTCCTCTTATTCCTCCTGCTCGAAGAGAAACTGCGGGCACAGGAGATGTGCCATGCAAAAGCGTGCACGGCAAAGAGGGTTTCCGAGTCTCCGTTGAGCGCGTTCGCAAGCACGTCTGCAAAGTAAATAGACAGCAGGAAAAAGCTTGCAAGGGGAAACGCAGATAATCGCGTTCCTGGGGCAAGCTAGGAGCGTTTCTGCAGAAAAACCCAACAGATTGAGACTTTCTTGTTATTTACGGTGTTTTTTTCATTAAGCCATTTGCTGAATTGTTTAATTTAGCTAGAAAGGAGCTTAAAAAAAAAAAAAAAGCAATCATAGTGATTAGATTTAGATTTAGATATATGATATATATATATATGATTTAGATATAATCGCTTTTGACTATAAACCAATGATTAAAAAGAGGATGGGGATAATTTATTAGCAAGGCATTTCAACGCCTCGCAGGGTGGTTTTGGGCAAGGGCTTGATGCAGGCTCTCTGCTCTCCCAGGACGCCGGGGCTGCCGTGTCCAGCGCCGCCCTCCCCGGGCTGGGCAAGGTGTTTCGGGCAGAGGTGGTCCTGGCCGTGCCGGTGGCACGGCTGCACCGGGAGCTGTTCGAGAGGATTGAGCAAATGCCCCAGTGGAACCCGTCCCTCAGCCGGGTGAAGGTAAGGTGGGGAAGGGATGCACCGCCGGTGGCGAGTGATGCCGTGGCGGGCGTGATGGTCTGAGACTTTGCATCGCCAGGGTTGCTAGCATCCAAAAAATCTTATTTATTGAAGCTTTTAAGGTTGCTGACGGATTAAAGCGAATTCCGCGCTCCTGCAAAGAGCAGGATATCGCCCCAGGGAGAGAAGATGTGCTTTACTGGCGTGGCACTGAGAAACGCGTCATTTCCAAGCTCTCTTTTCCACACGGTGCCTGTTCACAGAGGTTTTTCCACACTGGGAGACTCTGACGTTGGTCAGACTTTAATGTCAGGGGAGAAGCTGTTCAGAGGAATCAGACAGCTCAAAGAAAAAAGAGGCCAAACCAAATCTATCGCGCTGTGGGGGGCACACCCAAGAAGCATACGTGTTTGTCTTGGGCTTCTTTTGAGTATTTGTCTTATTTCTCGGCTCCCAAATCACAGCGTGCCCCTAAGCAAGCTGCCAGCCTCAGAAAGCCTCCCCTAGCTCACCTGGGCTGGCTCAGATGCTGCCCAACCTCTGCTTATTTATTGCTACAAATTCCCTGCCCCTTCAGAAAAAGAAATAGCATAGAGAGTGTCCCGTCCCAGATAAAAAAGGCTGCAAAAATCACCCACTTTCCCCCTTAATAGCCTGCAGGGGATTGGGATTTAATTATCACCAGGTGCCGGCCCCAAGCCCCTGCCTTGCTGCTGCTTCTGCTCACGTTGCCACCCCACACTGCTGTCCCCAAGGTGGCTTAACGTCCCCTGGGGCAGGAGTAACGGGGTGGTGGGGACGTCCCCGGAGGGGCAGCCACAAGGAGCCTAATCCTCGGGGCGCTCCTTGCTCTGGTAGGTGCTGCAGCGCCTTGGGACGGACACGCTGGTGACCCACGAAGTCACTACTCCCAGCCCGGGCAACCTGGTGGGCCAGCGGGACTTCGTCAGCGTGCGGCACCGTGGGAGGAGGGACACGGCCGTCTACCTGGTGGGCACCACCACCCACGTCGAGCCGCTGCCCTTGCAGGAAGGGTGCATCAGGTACAGCCCCCCCCCCCCCCCCCC
>VZTL01018174.1:3107-45884 GCA_013400535.1 Scopus umbretta
CACCACATGCAATTAGTTCTAACAGATGCTTTTTAGCTTCGTAGGAAGATAGGAAATATAATTACTGTAAATAAGACTTACAATTTTTAAAAAATTGATTTGGCAGTCATTAAAGTGTTTATTATAGCTCATTGCATATGTCTCTTTATTAAAGAAGCAGTGATGATAAAGATGGGAGAGATATCTCAGGTCATCTAAGGTAAACCCTTAAGCCAAGTGGCATCATCCACTGCACTGTTCTTCTGTCAGTCTCCTTTGTTCATCTCTTATTGCCAATGAAAATTTGGCTACCTCTGTAGACCGCTCAGTGGTTTACTTACATCAGTGGTGAGAAAATTCTTTATACCTAAAAGAAAAGCACTTAATTCCACAAAGTTGTCCAGTGAATGACTTCAGAGCATTTGCCCAAAGTTCTTCCTCAGAATACACTTACAACTCTAACTCAACTCAAACGGGCCATTACCATGTGCTGTAGGCATAAAGAAAAAGTTCACATTTCATTTGTCATTATTTTTAACAAATGCTGACTTTTCAAGACTGACTTATCTGTGTTAAGGCATTTACTCTTACTAGTCTTCCAACTGAAGACTGTGATTTAAAATACGTATTTAAATGAAAATGGGTTTTATTTATTTGCTTTAAAGGTCCCAAATGTAATTTTGAAAAATGTATCTTACTGAATAGGGAGGGGCTGCTAAACATTAGTGCCTAGACCAGCCCCTTGAAATTGTCTTCAATTAGTTCATATCTGGAGATGGGGGAAATGCTACAAAGAAGGAGGTCCCAATGGATCCCATGAGCCGTGCAGGACTGCGCTGCCTCCTTTGCACCTTTCCATGCACAGAAGGCAAGCAGCTGGGCAAAGCTGACACAGGACTTGGAGAGGCAGTTCTATGTCATTCTGCATCCCTTCAATCCTAAAAGGTGAAGCGGCATCTAAAAGAGACACCAGAGAGGATTTATCCCAACTTTCTAAGGATAGAAAATATACTCAGAACTGGTTTTTTTTTTTCCTTTTAAAAAACCACTGTTAGTGCAGTTTTGAAATGATAATTCTATATTTTAGTTTATGGCATACAGTTCTTAAAATTGGAAAATAAAATCTGTTTCCAGAGTCATTTACCGTTAGTAATGCGTACACCTACTAGTTGTTTAGAAAGGGACAGCCCAGAGTCTTTCTGTATGCGCTTTACTGGAGCATCAAGAGCGTCTTGTTAAAAATACACTTGGAGGCTTTTATATGGCAACTTTTTACCCAGTTTTCAGGTTGTATTGTTACTGCCTGCCCTTCAGCACCATGTTCTCTGAGTTAAGAGAAAAATGTAATTAAAGAGGTCAAGCTATAGCTCTTTTATTTAATAGTATGCTTTACAAATAACATTTTTCAGTAGTTGGTTTCCTTATGAGTTTTCGTTATAAATGACAAACCCATTTTGGGTTACCTCGTACTCCTGAATAGCAGAATATTTGCAGAAATATTTTTTCTGTTTTTGAATTACTCTTTGAATGAGTAGATTTTTTTATAGTGTCACAATGACTAAAGATACAATAATGCAAACTACATGATTTTTACTCAGGTATTTGCTTTTATATTTGTTCTTGTTGGTTTTAATAATTTCACAAAACTATTGGAAGAATATTTACATAAATTTGGAACTAAGTGGCTTGGCAGCTAATACAAGTTAACTGTAGCTAGAATGCATCATTCAGTTTCAGCTACTGTGTGTTAATAAATAAGCAGAGTTGCTGGTATATGAAAATGAAGATTGTGGATGTTCCAGTATATATGTATGTATAGATATCCATACACAGATATGGAAATGCAGTAGTAAAACTAGTGCTGAGTTTGGTAAGGCCATACTCAAAAACGATGATAACCACAGCAATAATTCCTAGTAGGGCCAGTAGCGAGAGGAAGATTCATAAGCAAGTGCCTTACCACCTTTACTTTGAATAAATATGGAATCCTATGTTTTCATAGGACAGTATGAGTCCCCGTGGGACTCAATCAAGAGTGAATCCCGTAACTTCAAAATCTGGTATAACTCCCGTGTTCGTCTTTGTTCTCACTGGGATTAAGCTCTACAGAACTTCAGTGAGAAAAACGGACTCTTCCACACTACCTTTGGCCTACACAAAAAGGTCAAATGAAAGCTATTGCATGCGTCATTGCCTCTCACTTCCGCAGCAGGGATGATGGATTTATGTATGTGCATGTATATGCTCAATTTTTCAAGTTATACTGTCTTACCTATTTAAAAGTCCACAGAATTGATCTGAGAGGCTCAGGTTTAGTTAAATCTAACATTACGTGAACAAGGACAAGCAAAACATTACTCTTTGTAAGTTATTACTTGATTTTCTGAACCAAAACCTCTATAAGAAGTTAATGCCTCCGGAACAAAATACTGGGCATTGAGAGGGCTGGGTACTACACTACCTACTTTGAACATTGTGCAATAATATATACTGCTATGGTGCTGTGGCAGAATTCTGTCCACATTTTATATTATTTTGTTACTGGCATAGACAAATGAGTAGTATAAGCTATAGGAAATCACTCTCACAGTGTAGGCTTGGCAGACAATTTTCAGGCAATTTCTATTGATTGGTTGTATCTGTGGCATTACCATGTTCTTTAAATCTGCACCATCTGAATATAAAAATAAAGCATGTGATAAACTGTTTTTATAAAGCCGTTATCTTCAGTAAGAGCACGATTTTACCTGACATATTGTCGTCTTCCTGATGGCGATACTTACCTAAAGTACTTGTTTTCCACAGGAGTAGTTTTCATTCTTTTTCACTGTATGCTCTTGCTTATTCTAGGGGACCTAAAATATATATAAATATATATTTTTTAGCGTTACATATCAACAATTAGATGTGGGAGATGCTCATCGGTTCTGCTTAGCCCACCTTATAAGCTGCTTTCTCTAGGAGGTCTTTGTTGGTTTATGCTTGTAATTTACTTTTTGATCTTTTATCATTGGGAGGGATTTTAACACACCGAGGGGAAAAAAGTAACCTTGCATACCCTGCTTGCTGATTTGAGCTGTTGCCCCAGTCATTCAAAGTCATTCAGCAGATGAGCGTGTCCCGTGACTCACACCTCTTAAAGGATCTTTCTCAAACAGCAGGAACAAAGACTGCTCTGAGGAGAGGAAGGTAATACGCTTCGATCGGATCCTGCCTCGCTGAAGTCCAGGGAAGCTGGGGCATCAGGACCAAGTCTGAACCTCCCAAGCTGTCTGCATGCAGTCTCGCAGTGATCCCCCCTGGGATCGCTGCGCTTGCACTCATGCTAGCAAAACTGAATTGTTAGCATGGTCAAGATGCAAAAAATATTTCTCCACTCTGAACATGATGCCGAGGGGGAGAGCTGTCCCCTTCTTCCCCTGTCCACTCTTTCCGAAAAGCCTTTTTCCTTCCCTGAACTACAGCCATCCGTATTCAGCAAATTCAGAATGTAACTTTTGAAAATTTGCTTTAATGTAAAATAATCACTCCGAAAAATGAAGTGCAGCCGTCTTGGCTGGCTGAAGAATTTTATGGAACTTTTCTCACAGGGCAAAAAAAAGTCCCTACTTTATGAATTATGACATTATATATTGTCATAAAAGAAAAATACGTAAGTTTCTCAGTAGACAGGATCATGAGAATGTAGGTGTTATTTTCTTGGTAAGATGCTAGCTAAGATTGTAGTATGTGGACAGCCTTTATGCATGTTGTAATATGCTATGTAAATCAGAGGATTATTAGCTTGCTGAGTGATTTTTCTGTGGTGTCAGGCCTGTATAATACTATATATACGATGATGTTATTTTTTTACTTTTTTAAAGGATATCCTTTGATCATTTACACAAACCTAAATTAGGAGCAATACAAATAATTGAAGTGCGAAGCAAAACTGCTCAATGTGACATCACCTGATCTATGCTATTTTCTTTTTTTCTTTCTTTTTTAAATATCTGTAGAAAAAACTGTGTCTTGCTAAAAGCAATAGGCAACAAAAAAGTGGATGAGAGAATGCACACCAAACTTCAGTGTGACTGTAGGATGGGGTTTTGAAGCCATGACTTGAAACTATGATATTGCTTACTGAATAAAATTGAACTGAAGTTCTCATTTAAGTTAGAAAGGTAGAAGAGCTCCAGTAGATTTTGGTGGTGTAGCTCAATCGTAGCAATGTGTCATAATGAGTATAGACGCTGAATATGGTCATTGGCATTTAGCACTGAGACTTACCCAGCTTCCAGGTATTAGCTATTTTAGGCTACTTTGTGGAATTGTTATGGGCCAGACTTACTGCTTAGCTAAATCCAGGTCCAATTCCAGCTGCCTGCATTAAATCAGTTCCAAATCTGGGATAAACTAGACTGTTTTCTTTCCAAATGAGGAGTTTATATTTCTTTTCAGCTGGCTTGCTTTGCATTTTAAAGTCAAGATTTCAACAGCTAACTAGAATCATTATTTTTCTTCACTTTCCTTGCTAGCAATACTCTTCAGGGTCTGGTTTTTTTCAAAGCTTATGACTAAAATTGGTAGCAAGTGTTTACTGAGGGGAGTGTGGATTATCAGCGAAGCCACTATTTTTTTAAAGACACTGGCTATTTTCTGCTGAAAATATAGAATGCTTCATGCTATAGCAGAGAAGAAAGCTATGAGGAACTGTTGCAAGAGTGTTTAAGTGAGGTTTTGTTTAGTTTGCTTTTCCAAAAAGTTTCATCTTTTTACTTGTTTTCATTTCACTGCAGCTTTCTGTAAAAAAGAAAATAATCTTCTCTGTAATCATCCTCTGCTATTACATGCTCTGATGATATTGGTTGGCATCAGTGAAGCCACCTGGATACCTTGGAAAATGTTCCTATGTTCATGTAGATAGCTGGTAGAATTGCCCGATGTAGTAATAGATGTTTTCTGTCTAATTTCATGCCCGTGTGGATGTGCCTGTTCACTTGTTTCATACAGTTTTCGTTGTGGTGTAGCTACAGACACAGAGATCCATGGGGAAAAAAGTAAATACATTATTTCTTAAAAGATTAGTGCAGAATATGACTGAGCACTCCTGAAGAGTATCTGCAGGAAGGTGTTTGAAAAAATGCCTTTTAAAAAACAGACTTGCCTCTGAGCATCCCTTAAGGAGAAGGGAAACTAAGCGGCTTCCATGTCCTACAATTGTCTTCCCCTGAGTAGAAAATCCAGTTCTAAAGGTCAAAGTGTGTACGGAAAGATTTTTGCAGAATCAGCCCTAATTGAATGAATTCTATATAAAGACATAAGTACTGGTATTGAGCATGTGATAAAGTGCACAAAGGAAATTTCTGTAAGAAGTAGATTAGCATGATTTTTTTTTTTCCTTTCAGTTACAACTTCAAACCTAGCAGTGTCAGGGTTTTTTTCTGGATCAGTACAAAATGCACATGAATTAATGTTCCATGTCCTCCTCCTGAAGAATTCCATCACCATTACATCCCATTTGCAATTTCTAGTATGAACAGATCTTCTACAGCAGATGTCCTCATCAAAGTCATCACCTTACAGAGCTTAGCTCATGTTTTATTTCAGATTCTAAAGAATATATGTAAGTCCTATCATCAAAGTGCCTGAAGAAAACTGGTTGTGGTAATAGACTTCTTTTCAGCCCAAAGAAGTGTCACTGAATCATTTAGGTTCCTTTCCCTACCTGGTCGCTAGAAACAGTATAGTATTGTTATTTGATTTTAATGTGAATTTTTGTCCATTATTGTCTTTCTGTCTGAAACATCTTGCACACTGTTTTTCTCTCTATTAGGAACAAAAAGATGATGCACAGGACACCACGGGTATATTTCTGAAATCCTCTGCAGATACTGTCATTTGTATGTATAGGTGCTTGGCTGTTTCTTGTCTTAATTCCTCTGAGATCTTTATGGCTGAGAAGATTTAAATCTTCCAGACTCTGTATGTTTTTGTGTTGGAAACCTGTTTTGTAACCTGTTAACATTCCTTCAATGGCCATTAGCTAACGATTAATGACGCCATCCAAATACAACATTTAATATATATAATACCTTGAGGCATATACAGTGTTTTACAAATAATTTAATATTTATGGCACTCTAAAGTGAAGACTTAAGCATGCAAATTAGGATGCTGAGGATAAGAGATGACAAGTGAATAAAGCTATAGGAGAAGTGTGAGACATTGCAGGCCGGTTGTGTTGATGTGAACATATACTCTAGTAGTTTTGTGTTTAATCCTAAGACATTAATCTTTGATTCTAAATTGTCTGAATGAAAAATTGAGTAAGATAATAGAAATATGTATTGCAACTTCCACCTGGTGATACTACTTATTCCATCTAAAACAAATTTTTACTCTAATGGTGATAACTGAGGAAAAGAAAACCCTTTCCCATGAGCACCTTATGCTACTGATTTTATTTAGCATAGCATTGCTGCTTCTTGGAATGTATCCTTCATTTCTTTTTGGAAGCTCGTCCTTCAGAGAGACATGCAGCTGCAAACATAAAATGCTTATTTTGCAAGTGCCTGAAACTTGCTGAATCATTCTGTCTTTGCCAAATAAGTATTTTTGTATGTTTCTACTCTGAACTTGAGGAGGTAGTACATTTTGATAGCATTTGAGTTTTGAAATCAAGCTATGATACCTACGATACCTAGCTCTTAAATTAGTTTCTTGCCACGACTGAGCTCAGAAGCTTCTGTGTTGTCTGCAAGACGGATTGCCCTTTGTGTTGTTTTTCGTGTTAGTGATTGTTATAAATGACAGTAAGAACCATAAAATTTAAACTTTCCATGTTAAAAGAACTTTCCAGTTCCATTTGTCTGTGTGCTTGTGTTCAATCAGCCATGTAAAGTGTCTTATTTCAGATACATTCAATTGTAGTCAGGCCTGTAATTTCCATGCTTATTTGGAGACTTTATTAAATAAATTATGTAGCATTCACAAAACATGGAGTTAATCTTTCTGTTGTTCCTTCAAATTGATTCAGACTTGAGACCTGGTTTAATCATGATATTCTTTAGAAGAGTTGTTGGTAAAAATTATGGACAGTGTACTGCCATTCCTCTTGATGGAAGCTACTTACCTGTCTTTTTAACCTAAATATCACTTTAGGAAAAATGAGCTTAGCTGATATAAAAAAAGGTGTTTAATAAACTCCAAACCCTGTGTATTCTACTGCAGTACAATCTGCATCACGTTCACCTCCAAAGCTTGTGTAATCTGATCTCTAGTAAAATAATAAATCATTGTATTAAGAAGACTAATTTTTATCTATTGGATACAATTTTTAGAGCTGCAGAAACGGCCTGTTGTTCTTAAGAATAACTAATATGCCAATATTCTCAGTTTTGGAGAAAATGTACTTCTGCACAAGTAAGCCATATGTAATAGTGCAGGGCTAGATGACTGTCACTTTTTATATAAAAGACCTCAATGAACCCAAGTCCTCTTTGAATTGAGAAATATGTGGGCACAGAGTTCAAGAGATTTTCTGCTTCCACACACTAGTTTTAAAGGCAGAATGATCCGTGCATGAAATGGTAGATTATAAAAACAGTGCAAGGAAGACTGGGACTGGGCTGTTACTTGGCATGAGGTGCAAATACTTATATGTAGGAGTGATAATGGTAAGCCATCAGAAATTTTAACCTTTCCTTTACCCATCTGTCTGTCCATTTCTCCATTTCACTTTTCTCTGCAGCTCTCATCAAAAAAATAGGAGAGAGAATCACCCATTTTCTTACACTAGAAAAAAACCCCACTACCTCACTTCAGGCATCAGACATGCACATAAAACAGATTAGGTTGGTGAAAGCATCCTGCATAGTTCTTACTATGAAATATCTTCTTATCTTTTGAATGTTCAGTACACCTGGTATCTAAATTGAACAGTGAAAATCTCTTATAAGCCATTTGTCAGATTTTTCCTCCACATGCCTTTGTCAATTAAGATTTCCCTGGTGATTTCCAAGTCTCATCAAAAGATTTTATAAAGAAGAAAGTTAGACTGACATGAAGATGTTTAAGACATCCTGCTTACCGGGCGATCTATGCTACCAATGACTGGCAGCATGCCCAGAATAGCGGTCTTCTGAGACAGCTTCAGAGTTTATTTTTCACAGTCACTGTGAGATGAGACAGAAGGAGACAGAGGAAAGAGGCTTTACATGCACAAAGGTTAAAATATGTTTAGGATGCAAAAGTACCAGGCTGATGAACAAAAAATGTCCAGATGAGCATTAAAACACCTTAAACCCATGGGGCATTTTCAGGATCATCGAAACGATTAGGTGATGATTGTCCAGGAATTATTTTAGTAAGTAATGAAATCTCTGAGAATACTAGCTTGTAGCGAGTGACCTTGTACTGGATTATTATGAGTTGATTCAGTATAAATTTAGCATCAGGATAAACAAAAGTAGCCTTATAGTTATGGGTCTCTCTTTCAAACTGTGACATGTCAAGGCTGGCTCCATACTAATACATCCAGCCGTGCCTGGTGTGTTCCCAGGCATCAGACTCATCATAGCTCCCATTAAACTTCTACAGCAATCCCTGGCGCACTGTTGGCTGGTGCCAACCAAGCATGCTCCCAGACAATGCCCAGGGACAGTTTAGGGATGAGAACGTCCCAATGATCATTCCCATTTGGCATTTTGCATGTTGTTGCAGCATTTTAGCATCTAGGAAAGTTTGCTGTAATAGACGCAATAATATTGCATGCTTTGTTAGCTTGAGTGCACAGGAATATTTTTGGGCATTTAGTTTAGCAGTGTGGATGTCACCTGTGGGAACTAATTAAGAGTTGGAGGAGTGCAGAGTCTTGAATTTGGAAGAGACCAGGAGATTTCTTCGGGCAAAGAAGTTATACCTGGCAGAGATTTTTTATTAAAAGCCTTTGCTCCAGTCCCCACTGGTAGAATACTCACATTAGGAAAGAAATCTGAAATAAGTGAAGGGATTACCAGAAATACCTAAAGTAATAGGACTGGTTATATGAGGAAATTTTAGGAGAGGTCAGCAAGAGTAAGAACAGTTTAAGAAAAATCAACCTGCAGTGGCATTTTCCAAAAGCTATTAAAGACCAAAATTTTTCCCCACACATAAATATATGAATACCAAACATGAAAATGTGGAATTGGTGATTAATGACAGTTTAGTTGTAACTCAAAAAGTCAATGTAACTCAAAAATTCAATGCATATTTTGGTTCAGTTTTGACATGGAAGCCAGGTGAATAAATTGCAGAAGGTTTCTGCCACAAAGCAAAGGAGCTGTGAGGTAGTCAGGAATGTGGATGAAGGAAATAAGCATTACCTAAGGAAACTTTACGCTGGAAGAGGAAGTCCAAAATTGTTTTTTTCAAAGATTTAGGATCAGTTCTGCTTTAATAGACAAATCATGACCCTGACACAAGGAGTGGAAAAGTCCTGGTGAACTTAACTTGATGATGCAAAGTTAAGATAAAAATAAAGGCGAAACAGTGAAAGAACTGGGTATGCTTGAAGATTGGAGTTATAGAAATAAGTCTGAATAGCATAAAATGAAATGCACTTAAGGCACTTAGAAGAAAAATTAGGACAGCAGCAGATCAAAGGAGGACCCATTGTTTTGCTTCCAATGCCAGCCGATAGTGAATGCCCTGTGAAGACTGAAGATTACACGTACAGTGCATTTTGCTAGGATACTCTGTGGCCTCCAGCAGTTTGTAGGTCAGGGACCCCCTTACAAACAGACGATATCTTTGCATTTTGTATCCTTTCCAGCAATTTATCTAATCACTTTGAACTCATCTAAACTTTGGCAACCATAATATCCTGTGGAAGGAATTGTCATGGTTTAACTAAATATTGTGCAAAGAATCACCTCTTTTTTTTTTTTTTTTTTTGCCTTAAGCCTGTTATCTGTTAATTTCCTGCCTTGTCTTCTCATTCTTATACTACGAAGTTGTCCTGGTTTCAGCTGGGATAGAGTTAATTTTCTTCCTAGTAGTTGGCATAGTGCTGTGTTTTGATGTAGTTAGCAGTTGCTCATTAATTCCTGCTCTGAACTGAGATACTCATAAGCTATCATACGAGAGAATACTCAAAAAATTGAGCTTCTTCACACAACAGAATGAAAGCTGAGGCAGTGTGTGACTGCTGTTTAGAAATACAAGTGGGAGAAGAGCTTCCTCCCAAGAGGGAGAAAAGCTGCTTACTTATAAAAAACAATGCTGGCACCAGAACAAGTTGAGAAAATTGGCAAGGCATAAATTTATGGTGGATTGTGAACATTTCTAGTTTCAGAGCAGCAGATCCTCTTGACAGTCAGGTCAGAGAGCTGTACTGTGCACAGACAGTGCATTGGCTAGCATGGTTATGGAACATCCATTTTTACAATAAACAACCTCTCAGAGGACCAACGGTTCCTCATTTACAGAAGATCACCTCAGGTAAGGGTTCAAGAGCTCAAATACATGCCTTTGGATCACCCTACTAGCAAAATAATGAAAATGCATTGTTATGTGTTAAAGCTGGTAATTGGGATCCAGCAAGCCAGAAGGTCCCTTTCCACTGTATACTCTTACAAGGTCTGGCTGCAGAGATGCTTTTTGTTTTCATCCAGATTCATGGTCCTATGTGGTCTTCTGGATTTAGGTGTCTATGTCAGCCATTTTGCAAAAAGACAAAAAGGTACATGATACCCTTGTATTCCCTAGCTCAGTGGTTAGAAGTGATTTAAAACAAAAAACAAACAAATAAACCTCCCCCAGAAAAAAACAAAACAAAACAAAACAAACAAACAAACAAACAAAAAAACCCAAGCACTTGCTTTGAATGCGAGGAAACTTGGTTTCATCCCTTCTGTTGTGCAAAAAAGTTTATGAAAAATCCCTTTTCCACCCTGCAGGTGAAACTGTCATCACTAGTGCTAGAGAATATTTTCAGAGATGAAATGTCTCCTGAAAAACCGACTCCATTTTGCAAGAAACAGCTAAACAGTCACTGAATAGGATTGGTGCAGGAGGGTTGGTGACTTACACTGAAGAGAAGCCAGACCCACGCCTGTTCCAGTGGCTCTAAGGATAGGACAGAAAACTCATGTAGTCAGCAAAAGAAGAACTGGAACCCAAGTCTGCCTCTTATATGGGTATCTCACAGAGTCAAGCTTCAGCTTTTCCTCAGCTGGGTTTGTCCAACAGAGAGTTAAGTACTCCACAGGAACTGCAGCAGCTGCATTAGGGGCAAATATCCTGTCAGCTTGGATTATTCTCTGTTTCGCTCTGGGGCTCCGATCCTCTCATTGTCCAATTGCGTACACATTTGTTTGTTTCTGATTTCTCTCTGGAACACAACAGGGAGCTCCCTCTGAGAGAAAATTTAGGCATTGTTCAAAAGGTAGCTTGGATCCACAGTTCATTCCTGACAGACAGTATAGATGCAGCGTGACTGAATTTTGCTCAGTGTATGTATTTAGGTGGTGGCCTTGAAGAGTTTAAATGTGCATCAGGCCCTGATTCCTAATACAGGCTACCAAGATGGGGTAGGTGCGCTCCAAAGCGCTAGAGTTATGTAGAAGGCATAATCCAATAAAGGGTTCCCCCAGGGTAGAGAGGGAACATCATGCAGGCCTCCTGTTGTCGACATGAGGGGAGGAAACTATGCTGGCATTACCTGTGTTTCTTAAGCAGCTGGACTTGGTGATGATAATCTGAGAAGGCTACTCAGACTCACACTAAGATGGAAACACCTCCAAAAGCATGATTACAGGCTGAGATGTAAGGTGGACATTTTGAAGCTCAGTTTAATTCAGATTTACATGCTTTGCGCTATGTTCAAAGCCAGATGTTGAAGTTCCCAGTGAAAGATGCTTAGAAAACCTAGGCAGCTGCTAAGAATGGCTGGTAGCTGAGTGCTGAAAAGGGGTGAGGCTTTAAATCTTAGAGGTAGGCACCTTTCACAGATCTAGCTGAGAGATTTTCTTGGTAGATTCTTTAAAATTAGTTTGAGTTGGTTGGATAAGTTACAAATGAGGTATGAGTAACCTCTGCCTTAGTACTGATGTCTGTGAGGATAACCTTGATAGGGAGTCACAATCTGTTTTTTTTTATTCTCCCCAAAGAGAATGCACTTGATGTGCTGAAGTATAAATCTTGCAGAATAGGAAAGAAGTCTGAGGGAAATTATCTTAAATAGAATATCCTGTGCCAAGACATGTGAGCTGGCATTGCAGACATTTTTAAGGTTCCTGATCTTTAGTTTCTGAATTTGTTTTAATAGAAAAAGAGGGAAAATCTGTAAAAGCCAAAGCTGCTCAACCTTGATTACTGGTATTTTATGCTAAATACGGTTGTTCCTGCCAAAAACACTAAGCTGGCAAAGAGAAGCTTAGATGTCTCATTATACTATTGCCAAGAAAGACATGATTTTGAAAGCTCTACAGGGTGGACCCAGAGGCTCTCGCTGCCAATCTGTTCTGGTATTCACTGCAGAATGAGCAGAATCAGTGTTTCTTTGAAGAAAGAGTGCTTCAGGCTTCTCTGGATGTGCACTGAACAGGTTTTAACAACAATGTTTATTTACCTAACGACTCTGAGGATCTTGGTTCTGCTTTATGGTGCAGGCTGTACTTGATTTTAAACAAACCAATAGAATTCAAAATATGTGTTTGCCTCTAAAATCATAGGTGAGAAAAATTGTAAAGTAGTGCCGCTAAAGCATGAAGTGAAAAATGGAGACCTGAAATCCCACAGTACTCTACAAGAGGATGCACAAGCTTTTCTAGAGGAATAAGCTGGTTATTTTAGAATTAATAATCATCTCTGTCCTAAGGACAAGTTCGGTGAGAGGCATAACATTATATTGAATGTGTAGGCAAAAAGTATGCTCAGTGCATATGTTTCATTTTGTTGGTGATTCATAATCAAATTGGAACAGCATAGAAATAGACCTGTGAATTCCTCAGATTGCTGACATTTAGCAATTAATATGAATTTTAACTTGTTTCCATAGTGGTTTACGAATCAGTCAAGAGTAAGAGACAGGAAAAAAGGTTCTAATGTGAGAACATTTACCCAGCCAACCAAACAGGGATGAGTTCACCATTCCTGGAGTCAGAAAAAAAAAAAAAAACAGAAGGAAATACAGTGCTTGTTGAGATAAAAATGCATTCCATCTACATTTCTTGGAGTAGCTCATAAAACACATTTTTAAAAAGAAGTTAGATTTGGCACTGATCTTGGACTCTGAAGGCAGAGAGTAACTGTCCTCTATACTTATACTATAAAGGTATATCTCTCAGTCCAGAGGGCTCCTAGATCTCAAGGAAAAAGGAACTTTTGTTTACTTACTCTTGACCTCCTGCATGCCAGAAACCCATCTTTGAAGATTTCCATGTTAAGCCAATGCAGCATACTGCTTACAGAAACATCCACCCTTGACCAAAAGAACCCTTATAGCAGAAAAATTAGCAAGCCCTTTATAATCTGCTCTGACAGCTTAACTTCATTTAAAAAACATAATCTTAAAAAAATGCAATTTATTCTTTACTTGAGTACTCATACTTTTATCTCTTAGAGAGCCTGAGTTGGCTAGATTGCGAAGTCTGCTACTATGAGATATTTTTTCTTTCATAAGGAACAAATGGATCACGACTTAACTGCATCTTAAACTTCTTCACCTGAGATGTCTTAGTCTTTTGTGTAGTCTTTTACTGGACAGAATTAGGTAATTTTCAAGGTTTTTCTTGCACTTCTGGTTTATACTGTCTCCAGTTTTGTCATTGTTTGCAAAACTGAGTGTTAGATTTTGACATATATAATGTCAAATAGGTAGTGTCATAGATAATGTCTTTATTCTTGTTCAGTATTAATAACAACCACCTCATTTCTTAGATCTTCTCCAGGAGTTCATGTTCAGGTAATGAACCTGCAATGAACAAAATTAATACATGTGGGATGCCTCATATTTCTCCATATTTTTATATGGAGGTGATGCAGTAGCAAAGAAACCTCAGTCTCCTTCATTTCTCCATCTCTTTCCAAATCATGTCACTAAAAGTCTGCTGAAGACAGGGAGGTTCCATCAGTATGGTACTTCCACGTTCTCTGTCTGCTGTTTGGAGACAATGCCTTTTGTGGTCCTCATGCATTTGGGTTCTGTGGAAAAGACGACCGACGAGTGCACAAATTGAAGCCATAATTTGTGTGAATGCTGATTACACACCATCAGAGTAAACTCTGGGGGGAGTATTTTATAACAAGAGAAGGATCCTGCAGGAGCTACACATACTGAGAAAATTGCTAATAAGGAGTGGGAAATAGTATAGAAGTTTTGGAACTTCTGACTACAATCAAGTCTAATTCTCATGCTATCAAAAAGAACATTTTTTTCCCATGCTGTAGAGCTTGGAATATCCACAGGAAGGTGATGTGTCTGCTGACTGTAATAAGGCAAACCTGTCTGAAACTGTAAGGTAGGATAATTTGGGTGTGATTCTTAAGGTGATACATTTTTCTGCACGGTTCTGATCTTGGAGTTCTTATGATGACAAACTACTGGAAAGTTAGTAGTCCTACCTGCCCTTTCCAATTTGCATTTCCCTCTTTGATAGCTCAGATCTGAGATCCCCAAATTGGGACGTTACATGACTTCTGCTAGGAACAAATAACTCCGAATAGGGAACATGTCAAAACAAAAAGTCCTTAAAACACCTTAGTTCATTTATTTACAACTGATGTCTCAGCCCTTATTAGAAATTCTGTTCTAAAGCCTTCTCTGTGATATTACAAAGAAAACTGTACCTTTCAGAAATGTGAATGCCAACTGAAAAAGAGGAGTCATGTTTTCCTAGAGAATTTATTTTGGGACAGTAAGACTGGTAGTTCTTTGTAGATGTACTGTACATGTGACAATTATCAAAACCAGCAAAGTTGATTCTAACATTGTATACTGACACCGGGGCAGTCAAAGCTGAGATTCTTTGTCAGTTTTAATATCAGCCAGCTAAAGCCTACTAAACAGCCAACTGCACATCTCTTTAGTAGCATCCTAATTCATGTACTGTAATTAGGCTTGAATACAAAATATTGATTTAGTAGTAATTACATTTGTGTGAGCATTAAGATAATGTTTCAGGAAATCTGCCTAGATTCAGCGTGAGGTTCCGGATAATGAAATGTTCGCTCTATTGCTGTGTAGAAGAGCTTTTAAATAAAGCTTAGTCTATACTCTAACTAATATAAATTTATTTGATCCTGTCCTCTGACTTGTTTGGCTTGAGACACTCTACCAAAATTGAAATATATTCCAGTGGTCGATCGTTGCTAATTAGAATACACCAGCTTTTTTCATGTGTTCTGAGATCATCCAAGGAAAGGATATGTGAGACCTATAAGAAATAAGGCAGCATTTAAAGAGCACTGATTTATAGCCATGTCTCATTAGTTGTAGAGATAAATATACTACAGATAATCTTTCTGTTAAGCAAATTTGTAACTACTCTATTAGTCTTAGATATTATACACTTAACACATGCACGCTGCAAGAGCATGATATCCTGTGATTGCTGGGTAACAACTTACTTTCCTGTTTCACTGTTCCACACAGTATGTTTAGAATTCCATATCTCAAGACGTGCATAAAAACATGTTTTGTATGTTTACATTTATACACACTAAAAGGCAGACTTGTTTATCATAGCTACAAGCATACGCAAGTAACATGGGCTGGACGTACAGGAACATTTAGTCTTAACTTGCTTTTAATCTAAAGGGCTGGTTGATAAACTTTATTTCAAAGATCTGTTACTGTAAAAAGGGGAACCTGTCAGAAAATGTCAGAGTGATCTGCAGACCAATGGTTTAGTTAAGGATCGTTACAGTAATCAAATAACTCAGAACTGAAATAAAAAGTATACACTTAAATCTGACTTTCAGCAGGAATACCTGTATTACCAGTTCAGGTGGTCTGCCTGTAATTTGTACCGTGAAACATGTTTTATATCAGGGTAAGCATTCTGTGTCTTCCGGGGGAAATAAAATCATATTTGATTTTTAATTTGAAGCATGGTATCTAAAGTTAGCCACTCATTTTGGACCAGGAGTGTTTAAGATGCACATGCTACTGTGGGTAAGATAAATGCTACTTGCAGAGGTGAGTACACCCTTCACATTGCCTCAGCCAGAACCACCTTGAGTAGATAACTGTATCTGTTGCAACTGTTTAGCAGATCCCCTGCTCTCTGCTTACTGAACTGCAGGGGAAGAAGAATTCGCTAGGAGATACATATGTACACACACACACACATATGTATACATACAAGTATATATTTGTATATATGCATGCGTGTATGCGTGTATATTTATAAAACTAAATCTGGTTTACATAAACTTTGCTTGTATTCAGGGCAAGAAAGCAGATCTAAAGGTCTGAATATGCTATGTGTGCTTCCTTGTCAGGCAGGGAAAATCCCAAGGATGAGGGAATTTGAGGACTCACGTTCCCTTAAAACTCAGGACTCCACCTGAGCTTTGTAAAATATGGTGACTGCTGATTCTCCTGCTGCCCTTACCCCTTCACATAGGAGAACAACTGCAGATGAGCAGCTGACAGTGAAAATCCAGGTGTGGCTTTACTTTGTCACAAGTTAGGAAAGCTGGAGAGATGAAGGAAATGTGCAGCTATATATAACTCAACTCACCTGGGCAACTCCTCCTTGCCGCGGGAGTCTCTAGCAAGACTTCCAGGAGGTTTCTATTCTGTTTATATTTTCCAAGGCAGGATCAAACTGAGGAACTATAAAACTCTGGCTGGTGCCACAGCTCTCTTAGTCACACAATAATATATAAACTGTTGTGTCTAATCACATCTCACATCTATTGGTGTGCTGTGTTGGATGGTGGTCAGCTCAGAGCTTTCAGAGGAGGAAAAAGATCCCTGTAGTTGGCAGACTTAAGCCAACCTGCCCTGTCCCTGTAAGAAGATTCATTTTAATGGCTATCTATTAGCATAATGCTTAACATTTGAAGCATCAGGTGACATATTCCTTTAAAATAAGAAGTACAGCTGCACACAATATCTATGAATTGCCTTGAAATATAGAAGATAATTTTTACTGAAATAAATATTAAATGTATTAAACGTATTTCCAGAAATATGGAACAGCACTTAGTTGGAAAATCACATATTCAAACAAATATCTCTTTGGAGATTCATTGTGAGTGCATGTTCAAAACCAGTAATGCAAGTAATTTACTAGAAGAGATTACTTCATCACAATAGGGAATCTGTATTTTAAAGAAACTTCTGCAGTCTAAAATGTTCAAATAGCCCTAGTGAGTAACACTTCTACTGCTCTACAGTATGTCTCTTTGCCTTATGATGAATATCATCTTAGATCCTCCTGAACAGCAATAACAAAGAAGGTATATATTAAACTTTCTAAAATTCAATTTGATGAACCCCGAAGAGCCCACTTCCATGCATTTTCCTGTGTGCCAGATTATGCTGTCACTACACTCCTTTTGCGTATAGTATAGGCATACTGCATGAAGAACTGATATTTTGATTTCTTCCCAGTGAGAGGCAATTAATTCTTCTGCAGAAAAAAGCTTGACTAAAATACCCCTTGCAATGTGGGGGCTTTGCTTTATAAAGGACAGTGCTTAGAGGGTTGCTAACTAGTCTTCTCATTGTTAATCCCAAAACACTAATGATGGAGAAGTCTACTTTGGGATTATGCTCTGTTGGAGGTGCATGAGAGCACCCTAGCCGGGTGACAAAACTGGAGAGGGGGGTGCAGAGCCTGGGAAGGCAGCTTTCCAGAGGAGCTATAGGGCGGGTGCTACTCATCTGCAAACAGATTGACCTTCAGGTCATCTTCTCAGCTGTTTTTATGTGAGTGTTCCTGTATTGTCATGCTTAAGGGACAGAATTAGTTGTTTTCTGAGGAAGATGAGGAGGAAACACCTTGGACGGCCCATCATCTTCAGCATCAGACTGGCTGCTTGTTTTCTGAACTAAGCACCATGAGCCTGATTCTTCTCTCCTTAATTTACATGTACTTTCTCTTAACAGGCTATTCAGAAAATGAGAGAGGAAGAGGGGAGAATAAATATGTTGTAAGACAAAGATTGTATCACCAATTGAGAATGGCCAAAGAAAACTCTTATAAAATACAATTACCCCATGACCCACTTTTCAGGCAGATCTCAAAACATACTGAGGCACAACATCATACTGTTATACCGATAACATTGCAATGTAAGAGCAGGTAAAATAAAGCAGGAGAGAAAAGCAAGGTAGGTGTTAAAATCCCTAGCAGAGGATTGTCTGACACCTTTCTAGCTGGTAAGAATAAATGAAATATCCTTCCCAGAGTGTCAGTGCCACAAATACAGAGGCAGACATCAGTTAAAGTCAGGTTTGGGGCCTTGGGCATCCCACAGGTGCAATCCTTTTATGTGCTGAACAGGAGTGTATCTGGAGTTGGTCAAGGCCTCCCTATGCTATTCAAAAGGGAGGGGGTTCTTCTTGTCCTTGTCCCACAGCTTCTGGGGAGTGCAGCAGTTGGGTGGGAGCTGATCCTGCCAAGAGGTTGTCCCTGGTGCATCCCTCGAGCTGCCACGGTCAGCCCAGCCTGTGACAAGGAGAGGGGATGAACTGCCCTCAGTGATCAGCCGGGTCTGTCCTGTGTGGCTCTCCTCTGTGTCTGAGAAGACACAGAACCAGCTGGCTGCCACTTGCTTTTATGTTAAACTGTAGTGTAGGAAAGTACTGAAGCTGCTAGCATCCCCCGGCACCCCAAGGAGGTGCTGCTGCCCTCTCACAGCATCTGCACAAGGAAGAACCTGATTTCCCCCAAGCACACCTGGATGGCATTAACTCCAAGGAAAATGGTCCTCGCAACCATATCTTCTCCATGGCTGCAGCCTCTGAGCAGAGGAGGGCCTTGGGATGGCAGCAAGTGCAGATGATGCCTGAGTTTGGCTGTTCTGTGCCAGGCAGCTTCTGTCCCACAGAGAAAGGGGTGTGTGCAGGACAAGCGCTCACCTGGTGGCACCCACTGAAGGAGGACAGTATTGCTTGGTTGAAGTTGGCCCTAGCAACATCCCTAACTGCAGCCTCAGTACAGCAGAATGAAGAACAAAAAATTTCATTTGCCCCAGTGAGTTCCTTAGACTCAGTTCAAGATGGGCTTGCTAAAGTCTGCCTCATTGTCACTCCCTGCTTTGTACCTTATCAGCCCCCTTCCCTAGTACCAGACAGCAGCAAAGCTCAAAGATGGCCAAAAGAACAAGTCTCCTTGTTTTCCTCTTGGCTTTACCTGGGCATCACCAGCCTCAGCTGCCTGGGTATGTGTGTCCACCAGCACTCTTGCTCACACTCTGCAGATGTTACCCAGGGGAGCCTAATCCTTGCACTGAGAGGCTATGGTCTGCATCAGGCAGAGGCGCAAAGAGAGCCAGAGGCGGCTGTTTGGGAAGAATGAGCCTGAGGCTCCATTTACAGAATGATTATGCACCAGCATATTTTGTCGGAAGGTGTGATTATTTTTTTTTCCTACTTTGACTAATGATATTAATGCAGTCCCTCAAGTGGACACAGCTATCTCAGTATGAAGGTGCTTGTGTTGGTGTGGTTTACTCCTTGCTGTAATTAAGGTAGCAGAGTTTATGTTCCTTAATTAGGAGGAGAATGTCTCCAACTCCCCAGCCAACTATATGAAAGTACACATATTGCTGCCCCAGCTTCTTGTAACTAACCCATGAGGTTTTCAACATCTTTTCAGTGCTGATTAGGGGAGAGAGACAATAAGGAAGTACTGTTTCTCATGATTTTCATGTGCAAGGTAGGCATTCAAAAGCATGCCACAAACAAATAGCAAATTGCACTGTTGGACCTGACTTTGAATGAGTTCTGGAGTTAAAAAGTAAATAAGTAAGGCCTGGCTTAGAGTACATGCTGCTTGGTAAAACCAGGAGGGCAGCCTGAACTGTGGGACAGAAGAAGAAGGAAGGTGCTGCAAGCAGCGTCCAGCCCTCCAGCCCTCCAGCCAGGAGCTGGCTGGAGAAGGAGCCAGCTGGACCAATGAACACAGCAGTGGAGTGAAATGCAGTGGGAAGAAGACAAATGAGCTGGCCTGCATAGACTACTTTTCTTTGATAGCAGCAGTCAGTTACCTATGGTGACATTCAAAGCCTCCAAGTTTTCAAAACCGGTGACCCAAAATTCACCTCTGGGCTGTTACGAGCAGAAGGGAATCGTGTGTTTACCCTCTGCTGTGCTAAGAGCTCTTCACACCCAGGCAGTTCTCAACAGCATCTCTTTTGATGAACAAGTACCCACTGTTCAGAGTCAGCAGAGGTAAAGGTGGGGAACACAGTGAACTTGGGACAGCTTTGGGTTGTGACCCAGGAGAACTGACAAAGTATGTGATTTTCTTTTTGTGTTTGACATTTTTGAGACTCATTTTTCTTCTACACCATTAACTAGTTAGCTTGAAACATAAGATGTCACCATGATAGAAAACACATGCAGGAAAGTGTTCATTAAGGTAGTGTTAAAACAACAGTGGGAACAGCAATGTTACACATTTAGTGTGACACAAGTACTTTTTCTAATACTGCAAGCCAGAAGAAATTGTCATTCTAATTTGATATTATAGTTTATATCCCACATCATGCAACAAGCCTAGTTCTTGCAACAAATGCTATGCATGAAACAAATGAAAAGTGTTGGGCTTTCTGACTAATGGCTAATCAAATTAAATGCAATGACCTGGTGAGGATCAGAGGAACAGCGGCAGACAGAGGCATCTCATAAACTTATCCAGTGCAAAGGCTACTCCTGAAACTGCAGAGGAGGATGGTTGCACTCTTGTCACTGGTGGGACATCCTGAAGTGACTCCCTGCTCAGAGCCTCTGTGTGTGAATATCTCATGAACTTGAATTGGAGTTGGACATCTTCATTTCCAGTTGGACATCTTCCATTGCATGCTCCTTTACAGAGCAAGTTTTCTCCTCTTAAAGTGTACGTTATTACAGAAACTTCTGCCAAGTGAAATTTACACAGCATGTTACCAGGACATTTAATCTGTAATGAAACTAAGATAAAACCAATAAAAAGGCAACAACATTTATTATTTAGAAAATTATGTGTGATCTGGTTTTATGAACTCCCTGTTTGTCAACTGGTTCTTTAAAATGTGGAGTCTTTTCTATCCTGTTTAAAGTCAAAGTCAGAGAATATTGCCTTGTGATCTCCAGGTAGATAAAAGCAAATTACATTCTTCAGCTTGCCTAGAAGAAGGAAACACATAAACAGGTCCAGATTACAGATTTGTAGACAATGATCTAAATTACCAAGCCATTAATAGCAGGTGAGGTATATGGTATTAAATACCAGCATGTAAACTAGATTGATAGTTCTTTTCTGGAACATTAAAATTTTCCAGGACAGGTTTTTTCAGGAGGTAGGACATTTTGTCTCTCATTTTACAAATGTGGTGTGAAACGAAAAGAGGAAAAACACTCTCCCCTCCCTCCTCCCGCAGCTCTCTGAGGAGGAGACTCATCGTGGCACATACAAGAAAAACAGCCACCCACACACTGGAGCCCTTCAGGCAGAAAGCACCTGACAGGAATTTAAAAGTAGGTTTTCAATGGTGAAGTTGGCAGAAATCTACATAAAAGCAGTTCTTCAAGGGAGGGTATTATGTGATATGAATTAGATGAATGTGTTGAGTTCGTCCTTTTTTTTTAACTGTGGAGTCTAAAATTAAATTATTCTTATCATGATCAAATATTTTGTTTGAAATAGCTCATGCTTGAAGACAAGGAATAACAACAAGGAAAATATAGGGGAACACAATATATTTTAATAACAGAAAGTTTTCCTATCACTCAAAATCTTGAATTTCTATTACTAGAAATCTGGGTGCTAGCTGCTTTAGTCTTCAAAACCCCCACTATACACAGAGCCAGCAGAATGCCTAAAGCATTTAAAAATTAAATATACCAAATGAAATAGTAGGAAAATATGGACATAATAAATCATTTATTTGATTTTAAATCATTTTATAAAAGAAGGTGAAGCGTTTGCAGCTTTTCTTTTAGTGACAAAACCCAATGACATTCTGATAAGAATTACACCTGTTTTTCCTAAAGCTTTTCAAAGTCTTCATGTGGACATCTTTAGAGCATTGTATTTCTTATCCTTAAGGCCATATGGCTACATTAAATACATTTTGCTTCTGAGTCAGTTTGCTGTTCTGTAATGGAGGTGGAAGAAAATGGTTGCTGCCATTTAAGACCTCACTTAAATTTTTCATTGACTTTGCATGTTTTATATAACCTGAATTTAAGTAGCTTGGTTTTAATTTTTCTCCCTCTTTATTTTTAAACCAAAGCCAACAATAACATCTGTATTTAGTTTGTTTTCTCAGCAGTGTAAAGAAATTTTTAAATGGCTTACTGATTTGCAGATTATTGATGACTGAATCTGGCAGATAATTTCACACTGGCTTCATTGCTGGACTTGATGTAGATCTTCCATATGCCAACTGCACAACCATGTAAGTCCTTCTTGTTGGAATGAGTTTCATCTGATTTACACCATTCATAAGTAAAACGAAAGCCAGACTTCTACATTGCTCTACCAGTTGTGAAAGCCTTCTTCAAAAGTGCCAGCTCAGCACAGCTTTCTTGTGAAGTTTCTAAGGACAACTGGGATTTCTTTTGCCTACCACCTCATGTATAAATTAGCCCATAAATCACTGGTGTTAACTCTGAAATTCAAATTGCTGTGCATACCTCCTGGGGCCAGACTTTCTGATATGCTGAACGCCTGCAACTGGTTAGTGGTAACTGCAGGTGTACTCAGTGTGGCTTCTTACCTGTTAATAAGGAAAGCATAGATTGCTCAATTATTTATACAATAACAATTCGAAAAGTTCCCATTCTGGCATTCACAGGAAACCATTGCTCTTAACTACGGTCTTCCTTTTATCTGAACAATGTGTCTTTCACAGGTAAGGAGCAAAGAAAGAAGTACATACAGTTCTTGCTATGAAAAACTGTATGTCCAGTCCTTAGCTATGCCCTTCGGTGTCACTGCTGTGCAGACACCTCTGCCTCTAATTGCAACAAGGCCCCTGATGGTTTTGCAAATGAGAAACACACTCAGAGATATTAAACAGGAAGGTTTTTGTGGTTTGACTAGCTGGAAGTCCTCACAGTGGTATTGACTCATTAGCTGGTCACCTGCAGGTGAATGAAAACAATATATGCACAGTTCAAAGCCTTATCTTGGGCCACTGTATGCCAAATAACAACTCTTACCTTTTCATATGCCAGTATCTCAGTAATCATGGATCCATAATCACAGAAAAGTTTCAAAAGCTTGGAATTTTCTGGGTTATTTTTTTTTCTCTGTGGTTAGCTGTTACCTGTAACCGTGTAGGATTGACCAGGGCACTCTGGCTTATTGCTTTAGTCCTGACTTACGCGAGAATTCAGGCTTTTTGTCACTAAGATGAAGAGAAAGTATGTAGGGAGGAAGGGGTTGTTGTTGGAGGATTATATTCTATGTCTTAAATGCAAACCCAGGTTACTGCTGTCTCACAAATCAGTCTTAGAGGCTCATTTCCTACATCAGCTGCAAAACCATCGACGTACGCTTTGTTTTGAAGGAGACTTAGGTGAAACTGTTGTTACCACAGCACTGTGCAGCACATGATGCTAGCTAGTTTAATCAAATTCCTCTTCATAATTGTAATCCTTGAGAGTATGTGTTATCTTCTCTTATCTTTCAAGGTTTTTAGTATGGTTCCTAAGTTGTAGTTGGACCTCAGTGTCACAGTCACAAAGACAGACCAACATGCAGATGCTGCTCTGTATTCAACCCTCCTTGCATGTTGAACAGAGAAGAAAAGTGCTTGAAAACCTGATACATAGGATTTGTAATACTGAGCTCCCATGCATTTTGTATATCCAACTACAACGTTTAAAGGATCCTGAAAATTAATTCATCGTAGCTCACTCTTTATGGATTTTGTTGCAAAAGCATGGGGGGGAACTAAAGAAAATCTATTCCTGCAAGTGGCAGGCCATTTTCTTTGAGAGGTATTTCTTAAAAGCACAGAAAAATCAATTAACAATCCTTGTATTTCAGGCTTAGGTCTTTTTTTCATGCCATTGAGCAGCACAATGATATCACTCATGAAGTCATTCCCGCTCTAACACAGTGCTGCAGCACTGGCAGGCGTTTGTTTTTGACAATAAAATCCCAACTCTTGTTTCTTGAAAGTATGACATTTCTCGTCTCCCAAGAAACACCTCTTCTGCCCAGTGGAGTAGATTTCTGGAGGAAAGATTAAAGAATTACATGGAGCTTAATGAAAAATAAGAGAATTGCTCTTTATAACTATTTTAAATTATGTCTAGGCTTTCTAAATAACATATGTGATGAATGGCTTGGAAATTTAAATAGCAGATAGAAGATGTGCAATTTGAATTTCTAGTCTCATAAAACTCCTATCATAGGAAACTTTCTACTAAGCTACAGGGATTTTTTTTTTTCCCATTTTAAGCCTCTTCCAGAAGTGAGTTATGGATCACACTGCACGCATTAGCTGTCAGAATAAAATTTGGCAACCCTGCCACAGTACACACATTCTCTTTTATGACTTTATAAAATGCCCTATAAACAAATTCTACGAATATATAACTGATATCGGAAGTCTTAGCCCATAAAGAACTCCAACATAGCCACAGGATGGGTTCCAGGGTATTTAATTTCTTGTGGAGGGGCATGAGGTGATTGGTGTTGGTTGGGTACAGGGCAAATTGCCAGGGGAAGGTGTTTTTTAAAAAAAAAAAACTCTGCCTGCCATTATTCATTGGGCCAGGATGAAAATTTCCAACACTGCATAAACTTCATATCTGTGTTTGGGCATTTGGCATTTCCACAGCACAGCAATTTAAATAATCTATTCATTTTGAATGTTGTTTCACTCGTTCCCTATTTTTAGAAAGGTTCCTAAGGAGAAGGAATTTTCTTCATCAGTCTGACTGCAGACCTGAGTATGACATGGACACTACAAAGGCATCTTTGATGGATGTTATGATGTCATGAGCTTGTTAATTTTATTTCATTTGTACCATGTTTTGATATATGTGAGATAAGGTAGCCATGACACTTAGCAGAGAGAATTTGGTACTTTACAGGGGGATTCAGCTCATTTAAGAAGGTACCTATAGTACTTCTGATGTGGCCACTCTTTTAAATCTGTGTAAGTCTGTAATGGGAAGTAAAAAAGTATTTCAGATCTAATCTCATCAGGACTAAACTGCAAAGTCTGAATTTCCAGGAAATAAGATCTCAGATTAAAACACCCTTACTTAAACTAAAATCTAAAGCGTCTAGTGCCTGAGAAATGGAGGGGACACATACACACACAATAAGAGGAAATAGTTCTTTGGGGACAGGATAGATGCATAAGTGACACTGCCACCCCTCAATATCAATGTCACTGGGGGAAGATGAGACTGAAGAATAACTATAAAACATGGCTAAGGTTTTGTCTATAAGAAGATAAAATTACCCGTAGCTTTTCAAGAGTCTGGTAGCTATCAACTCTAAGAAAGAAACTAACAGAAAGGTTTATTTGATTTATCAAGACAAATTTCCATGGATTTTTTTTCCCTGTGTATGTGTACATATATAGAGATTTTAAATCACTGTATCTCAAGATCTACCAATAAAAAGCCATGAAATCAAGAGAAAGCATAAAACTTAAATAAGCATGATAAAGCATGGTATCGGATAAAACTAATGTCAAAATAATTTTAACAAGACTCAGTGCCACAAAAGGTCTACACAGTTGAGAGTCAGCAGTGTGAAGCAGCGTGTATCTGACCCCCTTGGGATTACAGACTGAAGAGGGTATGACTGGTTTCTTCAGCAGCATTTCCCTCCATCACAGCCATTCAGCTTTAAGCCAAGGATCCTTTTACCTGGCCAAGGATCTGGCAATGTATCCAATGCATCTACTGTCCTGGTTTTGGCTGGGATAGAAGTAATTTTCTTCCTAGTAGCTGGCATAGTGCTGTGTTTTGGATTTAGGATGAAAATAATGCTGATAACACACTCATGTTTTAGTTGTTGCTAGGTAGTATTGACACCAGTCAAGGACTTTGCAGCTTCCCGTGCTCTGCCAGGTGCACAAGAAGCTGGGAGGGGGCACAGGCAGGACAGGCTGACCCTGACTGGCCCAAGGGCTATTCCATACTTGGCCGGGGGGCAGCAATCGCTGCTCGGGAACTGGCTGGGCATCGGTCGGGGGGTGGTGAGCAATTACATTGTGCATCATTTGCTTTGTATATTCTTTTATCATCATTATTATAATTACGTTCTCTTCCTCTGCTGTCCTATTAAACTGCCTTTATCTCAACCCATGAGGTTTTACTTTTTTTTTTCTGATTCTCTCCCCCATCCCACTGAGGGTGGGGAGGGTGAGAGAGCAGCTGTGTGGTGCTTAGTTGCCAACTGGGGTTAAACCACAACATCTACGTATGTATGTCTGAAGGAACAAACTGGATGATAGTACTACGAGCAGTATATTTAGAGAATACCCCAAACAAGAAATGAAAGCAAGAAAACTTCCTCTGTGCATACAGAGAGGAATATCACACAAATGCTACAATACTAAATATCTCAGGCTAACTCAAACAATCTACTGTTAACCTGCATGCCCATAAAAAAGATGTTAGAGAAGATACTAGGCCATTTGGCTTGTAATTGGGGCTTTTTATTCTAATCTCATTAATTTGAAAACTGACAAATTAACCAAGCTTGTTTATCTCTGTTTGGCTACCTTATTTTACTACACTTTCCCTTTCCTCCCTTCCTCTTCCCCTTCCCATTGTCCTTCCCCTGTTTTTCCTGTTCCGCTTGGAAAGCTTCATTAACGTTATGTACATGCAAGATTAAGATAGGATCCTTGCTGAGGTTTCTGTAGTTGGGCAGGGGAAAGGGAGGTGGTACCAATGCAGTTCTCCACTTCCAGTTGTCCCTTGTTCTCTTTCACCATCACACCCTCCCTTGCACCAGGCACCCTTCATCAGTATCAATGGCTCCTCAGAAAGCCTCTGCCTTTCCTGCTTTTGCAGAGGCTGTGAGATTCCTTGAGTTTACTCCTCTTCATCTGTTCACCTCTCTTGTCTTCTCAGTTAGCAGCTCTGAATTTGGGGCTTTCCCAGCTTGGGATGCAAAATATCTCTGTGGAAATTCCCTCCTCATGCTGATTTCTCCTGGTTCACATCTGTCAGCTTCTCCATGTTAGTTGTATTCATGTTTATAATCCAGTTTACTGTTTAAATGTCCAAAAATCCCTCTTCTTTATCTTTCTTTCTCTGCGAGGATCTTGATTTCTTACAGGAGAATACCGAGAAATATAACCTGGCTGTTCCTGTCCTTCAAGGTTTCTTCCATTCCCTGAACAGCCCCTCTTATGGTAAGAAACTCTCTATCTAATTTATTTTTCTTCTTTCAGCACACCATGATCATCCCATATTAGCTACTGATTTCTCATCTTTACTTTTCTCGTTTCTTTCTGATTTTCCTTAAACTCTTCCTGCTCCTAGGTTCCTTTCCCCCTCCCAATACATCTCATCTGAAGAAGTGAGATAAACAGGTGTTGTGGGTATACCATAGGTATCATCTCTAAGCTCGTATGACAGAATTTCTCTATTCTCATTCAGTCATAGGCTGTTGCTAATTGAGCACCCATGTCTTGTAGTTTTTTGAAGCTACTTTTGCTAAAGTCTTCAGTGACTGCTTTTGTGTAAACACCTGGCATGTTAAGAACCCTGCATCCTCTTCAGCCTGTGATGACTTTATCCTCAGTCCCTTGGCTTTCTGCAGCTTTTCCTCCTGGATCTATTCGTAATCACTCCTTCAGCAAGTAGTACAGAAGTTCACCCTTGAGCTGTTTTGTGGGGTCTCACATGGCTCTGTCCTGGATTTTTTTGTCTTTGTAAAATTTATTTCTCATCCATTGCTCATCTCAACTGTTGCCTCTAGGAGTGTGAATCACACATCTGCCACTCCCATCTTCTCACTGCAGCATCAACTCAAATTCACAACTGTTATATCAGAGGTCTTAATTTTTTGCCACCCAAATCTCTCCTTATTGCCACCTTCCTTGTCTTTTTTCTATAATATCAGTGTAGGTCCTCACATACAAATCACATATAAATTCTGTAGATACTCTCTGGGTAATATCTTACTTTATCCGCACATCCAGCTAAAACTATCCAAGCTGTCTTGATTTTTTGCAACGTCCTTTTGCTTTGTCTTTTATAAATAAAGTTTTGGGTTGCTCGTATTTCATGAGAATTTTTTGAAAAACCTGATCACTTTGAATGTGAGAAATGTGTGTTCCTGTTCAAGGCCCTAAACGATCTGTCCTCCCCTAATCAGATACCTATTGCCTTTCACTGAAGAATGATATCATTTTCAGTAGTTCATTTTTTAAGATTTTATGATATTTTATTGTATCTCCCAGGCCATACCTCCCATGTGGGGGAAAAAAGCACTGTATTGCCATCCATCAAACTACCTTATCATGACTCAAACACTCTGCTTCTTGAGGTATAGGGAAAAAGAACATATTAGTTATTTAACTGACATGTCGAGTTTACTGCCTCTTGCTATTGCCCTGTGTGCATTCTTTGTATTATGTCTCATCTTCTACCTAGAAGGCAAGCTGACTAGGAGAAATAACAGTATATTTCTGTTTTTGATGAACAGCTGTTCCTGCAGTTGGGTCTTGGTCCACACCTAAAGTCTTTTGAGTACACAAATAAAAGAGCTGTCAAATAAAAGTAATCGTTTATAGGGTTTTGTCTGTCATTCCCAGTGGTCCAGCTCATAGTGAAGGAATAAAATGGGTTTGTCCTTCAAGAGTTTGCAGAAGTGTGCCATTTTGATTCATGGCATAGGGGTATTCCACTGCATTTCCCATCCTCCCAAAGCACCTTGACAGATTCCAACAAAGAAAATGCATATAGCACAGAAATCTGTTACCATAAAATTTTAATTTGGTGTTCCTGGTTTTAATAGTAAATTTGGATTAATAGCAGGATGAAGATATAATTTATTGGATAAATAAATATACAGAATCAATTAGTTACTCCTAGCACACAATAATAATGGGTTATTTTCAGCTGACATTGCACTTTGTCTGCATCATTAGGGTTTACATTAATTTTCATTCTCTTATCTATTAAATGTTCCTCAGATACATAATGCAATCAGGTTACCTATTATTAAAAACTGGAACTGAAATTCTTTTCAGTATCATTTTATTCATGGGTGACTTGAAAATCCTTAAAGACTGGACTAAGATCAGACATTTTAAGGCAGTTGCTCCTTTTTTTAACTAATGTGCTTCTTCTGAGCCCAGTCACTGATTGGTCTCATTTTAAAAATCTGCACATTAACATCCTCTATTAAATTTGAATTGGGCCATTTAAGAAGTGCATAGGAAGTAAGTTATTTTACTTTAGATGATAATCACACTTAGAAACCTTGGACAGAAGGCGACATAAAAATGTAATATGGTTGCTTAGAAAGCTAAAAGTTCTTTTAAAAATGTCAGTTTATGGATTTCTATCAGTCCACTGAAAGGGAAAGGAGACATTCCAACCAACAGAAAATGTACCGGGGAATAATAATTTTTTAAAAAAAGCTGTTCAGTGAAAAGGAAATAATCTGAAAGCAATAATGCCAAATGGAAATGTACAAGAGAATGAATAAATTGCTTTGTAAATTAGTCAACCTTTTCACCCAGTAAAACCATTAATAGTGGCTATTTTCATTATAATTATCTTATTTTGCAATGTAAAATTATACTAAAAGGGGATTGAGATAGAGTTTTCCTTACAGAGATGTGAACCATAATAACTTTCTTTAAAAGCAAACAAACAAACAAACAAAAATCATTTTAAAGAGTTGTAAGAAGCCAATGAGAACCTCTTCAGCACTGGTTGGGGAACATAGTTTGTGACTGGCTCTTCCTGAACTCACTCTTTTACCATACTGGAACTTTTTGGACACTGTGGATTATAACAGCTCCAATTCATCCTATTAGCAGGTATTGAAATGCCAGCTTTGACTTTTATCTTACTAATTTTGTCAGCCCTATGAAAAGATAGATAGGTACAATTTTGTTTGTTGTGTTATTTTCAACATTACAAAGTCCTTCCAAGTATTTTGAGCCCCCAAAGTCTTAACTGATGATGAACATGTTAATATCAATGGATAAACTTTTAAAACCTACCAACTCATCAAGCATCTGATGTTTTTTTCTGAATATTTCTGAAATATTTCTGAAGAAGTTCTGAAATATTTTCTTCTAAGGGCTGATATAGATGTTTTTTCCTGACAGGTGAAAATGTATGAAGTTGAGGACAAGTTGTGACTGGTAAGTTCCTTACATGTGGACTGAAAAATAGCATGCTGTGTGGTGGTTTGGTTTTTTTAACCTCTCCTCTAATGGAGTTCTAATTTGGGGAACTCGATTAGTCCAGGTTAATATTGTGACATTCTTCCAAAAAACTTAAAGGAATATTATAGTACGGGAAGTAGTAATTAGATCAAACTAAATGGGACACTCATTCAGGTAACTTACGGGGCCAATCCATTTCAGAGTTAAGAGCATCTAGTAATATATAGAAACAGAATTCACTATGAACAATAGGTTTTCTGGACATTTCATGCTAAATAGTTGATACTACAGAGGAAAAAAACAAGGGATTTTTTTTTTTCTTTAAAAATTTGTACCAATACATTCTTCATTACAATGCTTCCTATATGTACGAAGGCCTGCATTTAAAAAAAATCAGCATTTTATCCCTCCCATCTGTATTATACTGCATATCCTCTCATATTTTCTTTCACAAATAAATGCCTCTTCTTATATTAATGTTTATGTACTCTAGTGGAGTAAAGACAATTAAACTAGAAACCCACTAAAATATTTTTAAAGAAATAGATACAATTAAATTTCTTTCTATACAGGTGAATCTAGGTTAAAATTTTGGCAAGGTGTTGTTGAGGTTGTATTATCTCTTCCTTTTAAATGTAGTTAGCTTCCTGTAGAAGTCATTCATTCAGTTATTAGTCTGGAGGTTTATTTGTTCAAATATGCTGGGAAGTATGTGGCAAAAACTACTAACAGAACTTTAAGTTAACTTTTAAGATGTCTCTGCTTTCAGAGGGACATTGGAGAAGATGTCATCCAGAAGCTCCTTGCTGATAAAACATTATAATTTTACTGTTTGAATTTCCGGGAAGGGAAATCAGAAAGTGAAGGGTGTGATCTCAGCAAAAAGAAATACCTACTGAAATGTTTTACTGTGCCTTGGTAGGTGAAAGAATGTGAAATAACAGAAACTGATAAAGAAAAGCCTTGACAGAACTCCTATGGAAAAAGCAAAAAAAGAAAAAAAAAAGAAAAAAAGGAATAAGAATGTTAAGGCATTATAAAACACTATACAAAAATAAAGAATTTGCTGTATTGCACCACATAAATGACCATCTAGGTAGGTAACGTGTATTTAGCAGTGACCATTTTCCAGAATCAACCTCAGAAGAGCCCCAAACATATCTGCTTAGGCGTACATTATAATTTATTAATTAAATTACTTATCCTTAAACAGAAACTCAGTGCATCTATTAATTTTTTCTCTCTCTTCATCTAGAACGTAAAAAGTGGTTCTCTTTTTCTCTTATGAACATCCTGATCTTAAATGAGAAAGAAGAACAGTTAGAAGTTATTCCAAAGACCAATTTTGAGTAAAACAGGATTATGCTGAGAATGTGGGATTCCTAAAATAAAACAGTCACGTACTAAACGCAGATTACATGTAACTTCAGAGGGGCCCCATAACTGACATTTGAAACAGGTCTAAAGAGGACAAGGAAAGAAACACAGTCAGCAGTAACAATTCTGGTACGCCAGCTGGGGCCGAAGATAAACATTAGGTGCAGATGTGCAAGCCTGAGCTGTGGCGGAAAAATAAGAGTATCTTGCTGTAATAAGACCCATGCATTTTTTAGTTTCCTTGCAGACCCATGCTGTAGGGCCGCAGCCAAGCTACTGTTATCCACTGCCCGGGAGCAAGAGCGTTGCTTATGCCAGAGACCTTCAGGCCTCAGTTGGTGCTGCCAGCAGCAGCCTGGTAAGCTGCAGTTCTAAAGATATAAAAATCGTTGACATTGGCTAAAGGAAAAAAAAAAACAAAAAAGCCCAGGAAGACCTTGCAAATGTGCTGATACCAAGCTCATTCATGTAGGTTTACCTTAGTAGTATCTTGCCTTAATTTTGTAACAGGGAACACTCAGAATATGAAGTAAGGATCCTGCTTTGTAGGTTTTTGTTTCAGTGTTGTTCTTTTCATTTTCTAGCTGGAAATTATAGTTCAGGATTAATGAGTCAAGCACAACGGTGGGCTTAGCTGCTTCCCTTGTACCTGAAGACACATGTAATTGCATTCTCCATTCAGTTGTGGCTAGGCTCGAATGGGAAAAAAAAAAATAATCCTATAGGCAGTTTAGGAGGCTGGGCACGTGTCAGTGGAGGGGAAACTACAGGTTACCATTCCTGTAGTATGTGCCTAAGCAAAACTGAAGTCACAATATCCTTGGCTGACTGATAGTTCTTATTTTACAGAACAGCCTCAGATATCTTAAATGTAGTAATCTATTTGCAGTTAGCTCCTATGAACCTGTGGGACTTACATACTATATTTATTTGAGGTGATTTTCATTTTCAGCTATGTGCTGTTGTTTTTTTGACTGAGGAAGGTAGTGAGAAAGGGAAATTTACTGAGTAGGTTTATTGCATACTCATTTTTCCAGGGTTAATTCTTGATGAATAGGTAACTAAGAAACTTGTTAATCTTGAAAAAGGAGAGGTCTTCCATAGTTTTGAGGTTGAAAACTTTTCCTGCCCCTTCTATTCTACGTTGAAAGGAAAGGAAGACAATTATCACTGGAATCTTGGTTTCAGAAGTAAGTGGACATTTTATCTTCATTGTAATCTGTATCAGTGTGTATTGTGCGAGTGCCTGCTAGGAGGTGGCCAACATCATAGGATGACTTGATGCTTTCTAAACTTCATACAAAATTTGAGGTCATTAATAACATTTTTTTAAAAATTACAGTGTAAAAAACTTAGAAGAAAGTCTCATTTTTAAGAAAGGAATTGAAAACTACCTTGACTGACTTAATTTTTTATTCAGTCTGGTATTAGACAACAGTTTAAAATAGAAGGATGAGTGATAAAAATTCTTAATATAATGCCATCCGCTATTGTAAAACCTATGTTTGGCTCTACCCTCTCATCTGTACAAGGATAATTAATATGTGTTTCTAATCACTGATTCCTTCTGTTTCAAAAGAATAAGAGAGGTAGCACTTAAATAGGTGCTGAGCTGCATGAAAGGAGTATTTTTGGTGATTAGAAATGGTAGAGAAAAAAGAATTTAATGACAAAAAATGCACATTAGCAGATTGACATTTTCAAGTGTCTGAATGACACAAAGAACAAGTGCACCATTATACAATCTTGTTTCCTAGAACAGAAAATGGATTGAAGAAAATTGCTTAGAATGAATTGCTATCAAGTTGAGTTACAAGGGAAAATTAAAAGAGGTTTTATAGAGCAGTCACTGAATGAGGTAGTACATTAAGACTCCTGAGCAACCATTCATCTTAGGGTTAGTGTGATATAATGACACTTGGGTCATTTATTCATGAAAAATATATATATTTACCTAAGGGTGGTAAACATAATTAAACAAATCTTTTCCTTGAGTTACCTTCTGAAAGCAACTTGCTAAATCCTACAGGAAAACTGTTGGCAGAGAGGTTAGCTCTGCACATCAGAAGCAGTGCTGTTCCCTCGGGATTCTTCTCCCAGCTGTAGTGTTAACTCCTCAGACCTGCTCTGTGCCAACATCTTTTGCCAGGGTAGCTACGTCACTGAGCAATGTGAAAAGAATTGCTCAGCTCACAATTGGCAAAAGATAATATATTGCCAATAAAGTCTTTATTGCAGCATAGCTTCTTATGTTTGGGGAGATGGCTAAGCTACAAAGTTAATTATTCCTTGTTTCTAGTAGCAGAATCTGTGACTACAGTGTATGGCTGGTACAAGATTGAGCTGAGGTTGCTGCCTTGATGTAATGGTACATCGTGCACATTGGACCTCATAAATAGTGAGATTTAACTGTTCTGCTATGTCTAGTTTAAGTGCAGGAATAAATAAATAAATTTACTTTTATCTTCACTATTCCAAAAGATTATGTAATGAATATATTCTCAGCTGCTGCACAGACCTGTAAGTTTTGTCAAACGGGTTCCAAACCCAGAGAAAATCAGAAGAAGAGAAAAAAACAGGAGCTTTTTCAGTTAAAAGACAAATGGACCTGGCTGCTGGCAGGTTCTTTTCCAATTAATCAAGTACCTTTGTTTCATAAGATAAGAAGTTTGGAAGTAGAGTCCTAGTGCTGCAGCAAGCCCTCTAAAATCCCCCTGTATCAAAGATTAGTAAACTACAGCATTGGACTAACACATAAAATGTAGGATTCTGTGTGGTATGTTAAGGAACATTAGGACCTGAAGTCTAGGAGCTGCGATATTCATCAGATGCATGTTTTATAGCAGAAAATAAGGACTTCCTTATTAAAGGATTTACTGGTACGTGAAGAAATAATTACAGAATCTGTCATTTGTTTTACCAGGAGAAATGTTTGTTGCTTCAAAATGTGTGTTCTGTAAAAGTCACCCCACAATTAAATGCTCCCCCATTCATGTTCGTGAATCAAAACCATGAAAAGGTTTGCCCCATGCAAACAACAACAATAGCTACCACATTGTGCGCGTTTATTTTCAGATGAAAAACGCTGTTGTCTCTTTAGTTAATAATCCCTGCCAATTTGGCCTGATTGATTTACTGCGCATCATTTACTGCTGCTGTCCAAATAATCTCTATTCATGCCAATAAAAGACAGTGTCAACAACTGTAATAATAGTGCACTTGTTTTTTCACCACTCCAAAAAGAAAAGACATCCTGAGTTCAGAGGGATCCTGAAAGAAATACTGTTAATGAATGGCCTTCCCAGCTGTATGCGCTATGGCAAGTGAAAAACCTCCCCAAGGGTATTGCATAACCGAGCACCAACGTCGCTGCCTTCCCAGGCACACACCTTGCTTGGTTGTGTTGGCATCAGTGCAGTTGCACAGGGTACAGGTTAGTGCAGAACTGGCCGCAGTACCCCTAGTGAAACCAAAAGGCTTTGTCCCCGTGGACCAATTGAGGCTGAAGAAACACAAGATAATTTTCATCTACTTCACCTCTAGTTCATCTAACCCAATGTAAGTAGTGATGCAAATTCTAAAAAGCAAAGGCAAAGACAAAATTAAGTGCTGTAACCCTTCACTGATGTTTTTATGCTCCAGACTAGAATAGTAACACTCTCCCTGAAATAATAATAGCTTTCTGTGTCTTTCACAAGGGTGTTCCACATTTTCAGAAGAGACTGAATTTTCTTTCACTTTTTTCTCGGTCCTGGACCTCCTGCAACGGGATCTGATTTGGCGTCAGTCTCCGCTAGGCTACCCACGCCATCTGGAGAAGAGGCTTTCTGCAGAGTGAATGAAACAGCTGCAAGAGTGTTTTTAGGGAGGGAAATGAATAATGTGGCAATAGAGGATCTGCAGCCATTGGAGACTTTCTCCAAGTATCAAGGCACTGATTTCACTCCCTATTGAACTGAGGCAACTCCTCTCATTACACAGACGGCTTTTTATACCAAAGGGTGTTGGGATCACTGGACTTTTCAACTACTGCCAGAGGCTTTATGCAAGGGCCACTATATTTCCATGGTTGTGTAAGATCTGCAAAGTATTATTGTTTAAAGGCTCCTTTACAATGGAGACTCTAATCAAGACCAGAGCTCTACTGAGTTGGATCATGGATTACATCATTTATGTTGAACAACAAATATTGTAAGAGATTAGTATCTGCCAAAAGGTTATGGATGCAGGAATATTTCAAATAACAAGAGATGTAGTTATCAAAAAAAAAAATCATTTCACTAGGAGCTTCTGAACTTTTATTATGAAGAAACAAAAAGTAGTATTTTGGTGGCCAGAAAAATAAGTACTGAATTTCAACTTTTTGATGAAACTCTTAACATTTCACAGAGATAAAAATTGCTGCTCTCGTTGCTCTAGAAGTTAAATAAAAACATATAGATTGAGAGAAATCTGGATTTGCAGACCTTATGGCTGCAGCTTGGAAATCATTTCCATTTGGTAAATATTAAAACATTCCTCCTGAGTCCTGAAGAGGGATAGCTCACTTCTTTTCATTGGTTTGTTCGTTACTTTCATTCAGGAACAGTTTGTCTGTGTGAACAGCCTTTATTTTTCAGTTATTTTCTCTTTTACTTCCCAGCATGTGTTTTTCTTTTTATTCCCCTCTTTTCTGAGAGGAAAAATAAAATAAAACATTAAGATATTTTGTTTTCTGAAAACTAATGTGATGTTTTTGTCAAAGAACAAAATATGGCTGTGGAAATTGCAAACCAGGCTATGTTTATGTAGCTACTCTTTGCAGAACTTTATAATTTTATAAAATTTACTTTAGAAATATTTGAGGAACTAAAGATTTATAGAAACTAACTGAAGGAATCAGTACAAGTGAAGCAAAATTAGCTATGAAAACTAAGTGAACAAAAATCCAAATGTTTATTTATCTCAATCCTTATCTTTATCATGAATGGTTTTTGTGGTTTTTCACTTCAGTGGAAATTATTATACTAGCTATTCAGCTTTACAATTTAGTTTTAAACTTGGGAGTTAGATTAGGAGATTATACAGTATAGGGTCATCGTCATGAACTCTTTTCTTAACCTTTTCATAGTTTTTTAGAAAACAAATAGAATCATAGAAGGTTTGGGTTGGAAAGAGCTTTGAAGATCATCTAGTCCAACCCCCCTGCCATAGGCAGGTACATCTTTCAGTAGATCAGGTTGCTCCAAGCATCATAAAAACTTTGAACACTTCCAATGATGGGACATTCCCAACTTCTCTGGACACCCTGCTCCAGTGTCTCACCACCCTCATTGTAAAACATTTCTCCCTTATAGCTAGTCTGAATCTACCCTCTTTTAGTTTAAAAACATTACCCTTTGTCCTATCGCTACAGGCCCTATTAAAAAGTCTGTCCCCATCTTTCTTATAAGCCCCCTTTAATTATTGAAAGGCTGCAATAAGGTGGCCCTGGAGCCTTCTCTTCTCCAGGCTGAACAACCCCAATTCTATCAGCCTGTCTTCCAAGGAGAGGTGTTCCAGCCTTCTGACAGTTTTTGTGGCCCTCCTCTGGACCTGCTCTAAAAGGTCCATGTCTTTCTTGTACTGGGGATCCCAGAATTGGATGCAGTACTCCAGGTGGGGTCTAACAAGAGGAGTATCACCTCACTCAACTTGCTGGACATGCTCCCTTTTATGCAGTCCAGGATACAGTTGGCTTTCTGGGCTGTGAGTGCACATTGCTGGTTCATGTCCAATTTTTCATCCACTGGTACCCCTAAGTCCTTTTCTGCAAGTCTGCTGTCTATCAGTTCATCCCCCAGTCTGTATTGATATTGGGGATTGCCCTGACCCAGGTACAAGACCTTGCAGTTGGCCTTGCTGAAATAGTGCAGTCCTTTGTAGTTCTTCATCAGCATCATTCACTTATATCATCCTTTTGCTGTTTTGAATACACGGCTTTTTACAAATGGCTCCTAAATGTAAGCACATTAAGCAAAGTTTCTTCAAGTAAAGTTGTATAACTCACTGTAAGAACTGGAAATGCTAAAAAGCCTTCAGACCCTGGTGCTATAATATACTGGAAAGTCCAGTAGCTGAAATGTTGAAATTAAGGGTGAGAGAAAGGAAAAGAAACTTCTTATCAAGAGATTTTTGTACCTAATTTATATCATAGTTGATGGCTGGACTTAGTAAGACAAAACCCAAATGTAATCCCTTGCATGTATGTTGTGGTTTAACGCCAGTTGACAACTAAGCACCACACAGCTGCTCGCTCCCCCTCCCCATTCCCAGCGGGATGGGGGAGAGAATCAGAAAAAAAAAGTAAATCCCCATCGGTTGAGATAAAGACAGTTTAATAGGACAGCAGAGAAAGAGAAAATAATAATAATAATAACAACAGAATATACAAAACAAGTGATGCACAATGCAATTGCTCACCACCCACCGACCGATGCCTAGCCAGTTCCTGAGCAGCGATCGCTGCCCCCTGGCCAACTCCCCCCAGTTTCTATACTGAGCATGATGCCATATGGTAGGGAATATCCCTTGTGCCAATTGGGGTCAGCCTGTGCCCCCTCCCAGCTTCTTGTGCACCTGGCAGAGCACGGGAAGCTGCAAAGTCCTTGACTAGTGTCAATATTACCTAGCAACAACTAAAACATGAGTGTGTTATCAGCATTATTTTCATCCTAAATCCAAAACATAGCACTATGCCAGCTACTAGGAAGAAAATTAACTCTATCCCAGCTGAAACAAGGACAATATAAAATAGTATGCTTATACCTTTCATTGTGTATCTGAATGATGCATATTATTGTTCATTAATATGGGGGAGGTGAAACAAAACCTTGATGGTCTTGTGTATTTAGACAAGGGTAAAATTAGAATTCCTTTCAAAATGAATTATTTTTTTTTTCTTTCTAATCCAAAATCTCCCTCCCTTTTTCCTCCTCCTTCTTTGAATGACCTCTTCAAAATTCTCAGTAGGCTTTCTTCTCCTACTTGGTCCCAAGTTGGATCACAGAAACTTTACATTCACGTGAATTTCACTGTCATTCCCCGTTATCCACTATTTGAGAATTTCACTTTATATTAAGAGCAGACGGCCTGTACCCTTGGATTTATACGTTTGTATCTTTATTAACAGAAGTCATATAAAGCTCTTCCAGCATGCATTATGTCACAAAGTTAACTCAGTATTGCTCATTTTAACCAATGCAAAAATGGAGTTTCCTCTTTTCATTTAATGGAATAGCTGCTACTTCCACAGCCACTTGCATTGCTGTCTGTGTGCAGCCCTGTTTCTCCTGTTATTGAAGGATGCTTTGAGTATTTTTTTCCTCAGGATTCCCCTTCAGTTAGCTCATTATATCTTTGTCTCTGCAAAAGCTGTTTATACCAAATGGATTTTGGGTGCATTTTAAGTCACAGGGCTGAAACTTATTTCTTCTCGGTCCTCTGTGCTAGCTGAAATTATAAAAAAAGTTTTCAGGGATATAATGCTGTAACCGGACTTTTTCAGCCTGTGAGTATTTTAGTATTTCATATTAGAAAAATATCACCATACCGATAGGAATACTAATATTACAAATGGTATTAGTTCTGATATGTATGTATATACAATCTTTTGAAGCATTAAATTATAAATATCGCAGGATGACAAATAAAGCTAGTTGAAGGACCAAACAAATGAAAGACCAAAGGCTACACATTAAAGCTTGAATAATTCAAATTAAAAGTAAGGCAGACATATTTTTAGCAGCAGAGATGGATAAGAACAAACTTTAATAGTATTCACCATTCCTTTTAGTCTTCAAATGAAGCCATGATGTCTCTTCAGACTTGTCTATCAAATCATAGATCTACTAGTTTTCCGACTGAGGTGGTTGAAGAGGAATCCCAGCACAGAGAGGGACCTCAGAAGAATATCTAGCCCACTCCCTCCCACAAGATGTCTCTGTCCTACCTTGCAGGTGTTTCTAGTAAGCTAAAGACCTTCACCTAGTGGGCACTCTAGAGAAAATTCTCCCTACCTTTCAGTAGTTTTCCTCTAGTACCTAATTTGAATCTTCTTTTGTGGAACTGAAGGAAATCTATTTTCTTTTATCCATGATAATCATTAGGCATTAGAAGGCCTTCTAAAGCTGTCTCCCCCTTGCTCTCCTCTTCTTTAAGGTAAGCAACCCAAATTCTTCTAATCTTTTCTCAGGAGGGTGAATTTGGTGCTCTTGCACAGGGATTAAAAAAAATCAGGTTTTTATTTTGCAAGTTATATCTTCTGCACATTTGTAGAAATTCAGCCAAACCAGGAGACCCCACCTGTGGAAGGAGCACAGTGCTGCTGATGGTTGTTCTGGCTCCTTGTCTTGTGCACAGGTGCTATCAGCTTTCCTCTGTGCAGTTTTGAAATCCTTCTGAGTTCCAAGTGTAGAGCCTGGGGGCTGCCACATCTCACCAATGCCTCCCTCCATGGTCCCTGGCACCCCGCTGTCACATCTGCATCAAGCTGCTATGTACCACCTCCAGACCTATAACTCTGGCAGCCACCTTGGTCCCTAAGGCCACAGATCCAATAGATCCCATAGATCTGAGGCTGCTTTCTAAACCTTAACTGTAAGAATTAGTGCAAGTGGAGAGACTCAAGTTTCTCTCTTTAAAACAAAAACCAGTGAAGCTTCCTTGTGTTGCTCAGTACCTTCTAATACAATCTACACAACGCTCTGTTAGTGTGTTGGTTTTGACATATCAATTTCCTGCATGCAGCACTTCTGTCTGCTTTCTGTAACACCAGATTAGAGGTGCTTCTCTGTTTTTGAGGCCTTTCAAGGTCTGTTCCCTCCCACTTACTGATAATCAGAGTTGATTCCCACCTCTGGCCAGCCCCCGATCCTGGCCTGTATCCACTTGTTATTTTTCTTTTGGATAAAAGCTTTCTATTTTTTCTCCCACCTCGTATACAGGGACAGACTGGTGCATGCAGTAAATAGGCGCAGAAGGCAAAGGGTTTGAAAAGTTACTGCCTTCTGTTCCCCTGTCAAAGCTCTTTCCTCAGAGGCCTTGGCAGGGTACGGAGACCAGTGGCTATGACAAATGGACACATTTTTTTCTTGGTGGTTGCCCTTAGGTCTATTTCCCCATCTACTTCTTGTTTAATATTTACAAAAATAGTTATGAGGAGGCTGTTTTTTTTCTTTTAGTTCTGTGTTTTCACAATGCCCCTCACAGGGAAGTCTTCATCTATGACTAGGGTCCCTAGCTGTTACAGTGATGAAGATGCTTATACTCATCTTAACAATAACAATCATATAGAACTGAACATAAATTATAATAGGCATCGAGTGGAATAACATCATCTGAGTCTCTGAAGGGGAAACTGAAAGGTTATTTTTTTTTTAAATTAAGACAAAGAGCCTGGTTGCAAAACAACTGACTCAGAGATCACACATGGCGTAAACTCCAAATCATCATTTGGCTGAAATACTTTGGTAAGCTTTGAAATCTCATTGTAGTTCTTAATATTATTTTGTCTCAAACAGTCAAGAATATTATGAGTCAGAGCTTGCTTCCTATTATATGACAAGTGTGTGCATACTTCTGTATTTTGATTTAAAATGTTAAGAATGTTATCAGAATTACATTAATGTTAAAAGTGGTTGTTACTTATATCTTCTGTATTAGCTATTACTCTGAAATTAGAGATACTTCTCATTAACTCTGGTTACATATCTAATGCACACACTTTAAAAAGGAATTCTTTTCAACTTTTTAACATTTTAGCCATATTTCCAATTTATGTGATGGTTGCAATATTTCCGACTCTTACAGCTCCTCTCTGCATTTGTTTTTTAGGTATGGTTTTCACTGCAGTTTGTATTCATTGTTTTTGTATTATGATTCTCTATTTTTCAAGCAAGGTGATTTTAGTGTGACAAGAGAAAATTGTAGAACACACCATACTGGGAAACAGTAGCAGGGAGACAAACATCAGAATGAATTGGGCACCAGAGTGCGGCTGGTATTTGGGGCAGCAAGGTGGAAAAAGGAAGGTCATGGTTGGTTTGTTGGTTCTGAGTGTTCAGTGCTCACCTTAAAAAGGACCTGCAAAAAATGGAAACAAATGGAAATCACTGAGTTTCTCAGGAGACCTAGTGGCATCAGACAACCTATAACCTTTCTTCCAGATGGCAATTTTGAGCCTAACCATTTGTTAGCCCTGTGTGATGGCCTCTGTACAAAAACATGTTAACAATGTCATGCTGAAAATAAAGCAACGTAACGGAATCTATACGTAGAATTAGTACCAACTGTTATTTTTCTAATTTTTGTGTACAAAGTGTATCCTTTTCTCAGAAGACCATTCTAAATATATGGCTCCTCTGCTGCACATTTTTTTTTTCCATTTAAAATGGTCAACTCAAACAAATATAAGTTTTTGAAAGAGGAGAAGTTATTCACAAAAATACAGGACATTGAGAGAGATTATTCTACATATTCACAATAAACAGGGACACATCAATTGACAACAACAATGGGAGAAATTTTAAGGAATGTAGAAAAATTATCTATTCTAAAAGTTTTTAATATTCTTCTGAAAACCTATTTTACATGAGTGATTCCATCAGAGATAATTTGCACAAAACAACATCTCAGCATCATACAGGCTATTCGGGAAAGCTCAAATGAATGTGCTGTTTCAATGCACAGCTATTTATCAGAGAAATTTTTTTTGGTAAATTAATGGTAAAATGTCATAGAAGTTGGGGGGGCTGTTAAATAAAAGCCTAAAGGTTTAGTGCAAGGTAATGAAGATAAAATATATTTTCAGATACATAGTTTGTTCCTTTTACAAAGCAGTGAGAATAATTTGAAATTCTTTTCAGGCATTTTTAAACT
>VZTL01018174.1:45961-65750 GCA_013400535.1 Scopus umbretta
AGAAACAACATAACACTGCAAATGATAAACCAACAACAGGAGAAAAAAAAGACAAAAAAAATAGTCTATAGAGTCCCTAAAGCAGTGAGAAATATTTCTACACCCTGAGTGAAACTCTGGGCTGCTATGTAGGGTTTCCTTCCCGCCCNAAAGCTGCTTCAGAAGTAGGGTTGTCAGGGCTTTCAGTGCATATGCTGTGAAGGAAGGGACTTCTGGTCCTGCCATGCCTTGGCAAATAGTCTGGATGTCTTAAAGTCCTTGTACACTAGACAATCCACACAGGAGGCTGCTGTAAAGATGCATAGCTTGCTCTTTACTAACCCATCAGAGAGTAAATCAACAAAAAATTTGGAAAAAATAATCTTACTTAAATATAAGCAAAAGCTCATTAAGCCCAGTATGGTCCTAAATGTCCTATTTTCCTTATCAGCTCTATGCTGAAATTCTTTGCCTAGGTGTACCATTTGTAAAATGTGGACCCTCATTTTCATTGCAGATACTCAACATCTTTAGTACCTCAGGAAAAAAATGGCAGTTTTTCTTAAGTTTATAATCAAGGTGAAGTTGAAAATTACTTTCTTTTTTTTTTTTCTTTGTGATATATTTAGTGCATTTGATTCACAGTTATAGAGTGCCACTATCATGGAAGAGGATAGTGACATCTGTCAACTTTAAAAATTGTATATTGTTAAGTTGGGGGTTTGCTACTGGTTGGTTTGGTTTTGGTTTTTTTCTTTTTTCTTTCTTTTGGTTTGGGTAATAATACTAACTAGGCTGTATTTATTTTGAAGTCCTAGGTGTAGTTGCAGCAAATGCTCTCAAACTCTACTTGACTGGTAGCCAGTTTGGCTGCTGACAGCAGGGCAGTTGCAACCCCAGATATATTTTTGAAATTGAAGGGAAGGGTAGTGTGCACACACTAAGGCAACTGTAGACCACCATGAGTGGTGTGATGCATGCCTAACATAAAGAGATGGTGGCTGTGTAACTCTTGGCTACAGCAGCACAGAGATTAGCCATGTACTTAGCCAGCTGCTCTTATAGTAGTTGGTCCCACTGCTGGTTATACCAAAATAAACCATCTGGGATCTCTACATGAACTGCAAGAACACCTTTAAGTGAAGGTGAAGCTTTAAATTTAGAGAGCTGTAACTTCATGGTAGACCTCTTCAAATTGCAAAATTGGCTTTGATCTTACAAGGTGCTGTTCAAATTGTTCATATCTACAAAATGGTTCAAACTCCTTCTCTTTCTATTTCTGTGTTACCTTGGAAGGAGAGGGGGAAAGGTGAGTGTTACAGAGCCTTGGAAAAAGGAGGAAGGGGGATTGAAGAGCGTGTGTGTGATGGAAAAAGCTGTGCTTTCTGCATTGGATATCTGCCTTCCCACTGGCAGGGCTTAGGGGAGGATATAAGCTTTTTGTCTGCCCTTCACTTACCAGATGTTTCTAGGCTTTTCCTCTAGGCTGAGTACGTATCTGTTTCTTTTTTCCCTTAATTTTGGTGTTGGAGCTGGTTGCAAAAATATGTTGATAGCCTCTCCAATCTTCTCTTTTGGAAACAGAAAAGTATTGCTAGCATCCGGTCAAATTAGTAGAAGTTTGGCAGCAATTTTTTGCTTGCCTTGTTTCATCACGGAGGTGCAGTTGCAATGAATACAATAATACTTGATGGTGGAAATTCTGGCATTTAAAAGTAGGGAACAAAGTGGTGGAATAGTAAAAATTAGATAGATATACACATTTCGCCCTTTTTTGTTTTTTCTTTACTAGACTTCCAACACTGACCTAAAGCCACTGCAAGACTACAAGGAAATAAAAAGGTGCTATTTTACTCTGTGTGTAAACTGATTGTTTTCTTTGTAAATACTACCACTTTTATTTCCTGTGCTAACACAACTAGTTATGCGGTTTTCACAGGACCATTATGACTGGGGACATTGTGTTGTCTACTCAGCTTTGGTAGTTGCTGGCTCACTGAAACAAGGAGACAAGAACAGAGCTGAGGACCAGGTAAAATCTTCACTTAGATGTTTTTAAGAGTAGAAGTTGTTTCTGGGGTTTTGCCTTTGAATAAAAACAGAATTCTAAAAAGAGAAGGATTTAATGTTCTTACCGTAGGCTGTTTACCATCCTTTTCCAGGTGCTTATGCGAGCCTTAAGAGACTTCAATTTGCCTAGAACAGTGACAGATGATATCCAAATTTTCACGGGCCTGATCAGTGACCTGTTTCCAGCTCTGGATGTTCCGAGGAAGAGGAACCTGCAATTTGAACAGATGGTTAAACAATCTACCCTGGAGCTTCACTTGCAGCCTGAAGAGAGCTTTATTCTCAAAGTAAAAGAATTCATTGCCTTTAATTACTCCCCTTAAGAGTTTCAATCAAAATAATTGCAAATGGGTTGTATTAGACATGAAGGTTATTTTTTAGTATGTTACAGTATTGATAAGGTGTCCTCAATGTCTCAGTATTTCAAAGGCATTTTGTCATGGCAGTAATGCTCCTCAGTATGATAAATACGCCCATAAGAAAACACGTACCCTATACAAAAAAGCTGTCTACGGTGACAAACATGTTTGTTTGTGTACAGTACCAAGCCTTTGTACGCAGTAGCAAATTAATTGTTGGTGATTATTTATAGGGAGGAAAGAAGAGTGAGGGAGAAAAAACATATAAATAAGAAGGCATGGATTTGGAATGTGCATGGCCACATATGACACTTGTTCTGGTATTTCTGTATAATATAATGCACATTGTTCTATGCACTTTAAAAACATACATGTACATGTATGTATGCCTGTATACTCATAAGAATTAATTGTCTATAAGCTAAATTTACACTAATTTTAGTTTGAATTGCAGACAGGGTGAAAAGGTGGAACTTGGAAACCCTGGTTAGTATATGGGCCAAATAAAAAGTGTGCTTATTTGGAATACTAAGAAAATATATTCCCACCCTCCTTCCAGGAACATCCATATCTACTGTATGCAATAGCACACTCCTTATCTTTATTAGGGTAGGTTGGAAACTGAAATGAACAAGCTGGTTAAAGTGTGGCTGATCTCGGGATTTATAAAGGATTTTCTGCTTTTGTCTATCTTGTTCTATTATCCTGACAGTAGGGTGAAAGACAATGAGCTATACCTTGGGGTATTATGAATTTTGCTATCAGCATTCTATAGAGTATTTTGATTTCTGCTAACTGCGTAAATCAGAAGACAAGTGCTGAGGAACATGGACTTGTTCCTATTGGACTTTAGAAAAAACAGTGTGGATACTTTTTGCTAAGACAGAAATCCATACGCAGCCAAGCCATTTTCATTCTGTGGCTCACAGAACTATTTATTTGGAAGAAATATATTACTTTAGTGGACTGATTTTTGAATTTTTACCAAATTATAACTGCACAACTGTCCTGAGTGTGGAATTCACTCTGCTAAAGGGATGGCAAAATTGTGATAATGGTTCTGTATCCCTGGGTTGGCACAATCCTACTGGACTGTATGGCTGTCTAGCAAAATGGCATTTTTCTCACTTGTTGAGGTAACTGCAATCATTAATTTAAGCCAATTCTCTTCCCATTTTCTGGAGACAAACAATGTTGCTTGATACAACGTTAGCTCAGCTGAGGTGAATCTGCCAAGAAGGTGTAAGTTAATTTTTTTTTTTCCTGTTAAAGGGAATAGGAATGTGGAGGGGGAGATAACTTTTGTGAATAGTTGTGTCTCTGTAATAAGGAGAACAGGAGAGGAAAGGCACTCACTGTGTATTCCTCCTGTGCAGTAGGTTGTTCAGCTGGAGAGCTACTGGCAGCGTGTCACTCTGTGTTTGTTGTTGGAAATGCAGGGACTGGAAAGAGTAAGGTACCTGCCTGCCTACACAGCATGTTTTCTGTCTTACGTTGTGAAGAAATTGCCATGGTTCTTGTAGAAAATATTCTGCGTGTTGTCTTTGCCTTAGGCTGCAGTGTAATAGCACGCTGTTCAGGCCATCCAGTCAGCCACGTGATGTGTAATGGCACAGCTCAAATGTTACAAGCAAATTCTACATTTTATGTGTTGTTTGCAAGTCTCAAAGGAAAATTAATCATGGCACCAAGTAATGAGCATTCAGTTTGACAGATAGGCTAAGTAATACTTTGTTCTGGAAGGAGAAGCAGGATGGTTTAATTAGGTTTCTAGACAGAAATAGTGGAATATTTTGCCAAAACACTAGACAAATAATTCTAATAGATAATGCTTGCCCATTTCTGCTACGAAATGTTGGCAGCTGCATGGATTTTCTTCCCCATTTAACACTCTATTAGAATCGACTACAGAGTACAGCCGTTTCAGAATGGGAGTCTCCTTAGGCTTAATGGAAATTTGGGACTAAACTAGCACAGAGACATGAGTAAATCAGGGTGAACAGTTGACTGAGTGCAGGGATTTGCAGTCAGAGACCCAGTTCAGGAAGAAAGGCAAAGATTCCTATTGTACCAAAATTGTGTCACTAACATGCAGCCTGTTCCTCCTCTTCAGGTGCTGAAAGTTCTTCTTCACGCTTACATGAAAATGAAACAAAAGCCTGTTTAGAATGACTTTAACCCAAAAGTTCTGATAGCTGATGAACTGTTCAGTTTTATATACCATGCAACCCAAGAATGGAAAGATGGCAAGTAGTGCACATGTTCTAACTAGGACCTGTTCCTGGAGGCATCATTCTCCATCAGAAATGGACAATGCCAGAATTCCAAGAAGGTGTTAGAGACAGAATTCTTGTGTTTTTTCTGTGTTCTGATGCAATGAGATATGGGTGCAGAGCACTGGTGGTCGTGGTAAGACTGGAGGCAGGGCAGGATGCTAGTAGGCAGAAAAGTACTAGCCTGAATGATGCTGATTCAGCTGCCTTAAAGGGTGAGTTATTTTTTTCCCCAGACCCATGAAACCTCCCATATCATTAAGACTAATGACATACTCTCCTGTAATCAAAACAGAAATAGGTCATTATTACATAAAATGCAGTCATTTTGCTGTATCAAGTGTTCACTGAAAATACTTTTTTATTTTACTTTGAATAACCACCTAATAAGCAAGCAAAGGAAAAAAGGCATGGTTTTGATGCTACTAAAGCTTCTTGTTTCAGTGATGCATTAAGTCTTTTGAAGTTTTAATTGCTGTGCGGTGTTGTTATTTATGCACTACAGTGATGGGATTCCATTGAAATATAATATGCAGGTCTCCTGTCATCTCTTCTGAGAGAATAAGCTAACATTATCCGTGAGGGGCCAAAATGGTTAGTTTTAGACGGAGATCTAGATCCTATGTGGATGAATCACTCAACACTGCTACAGATGATAACAAGGTGAGCAACTGAGAAGCAGGTACAGCGGCTTCCCCTCTACTTGTTTTCACATTTTCCTCTTCCTTTGTTTTTTGTGGAGATAGTTTTGCAGCATGCATTCTTTTTTTTTTCTTCTGTCTTTATAACTTCTTTGGTTTTCACTATTGCTAAATAATATTTTAGCATCTGACTATCACAGTATGTCTTGCCTATTTTGTACAACAAAAAGACTTAAAGTAGCCTACATGTACTGTAAGGGTGATTGTGCCTCCTAGTGTATGACTTGGTGTAATTCAAGATGTCAACTGTAAGATTATTGAAACTTGTATTTGGAAAGCCTCTCAGTAAAACAGATTTAAGATTCCATGAGTGAAGTCCTCGCATCACTGTACTAAGGAAGGTTAGTGTTAGGAAATCTAAATAAGTCAGTTTAAGAACAAGCAGTATCACCCAGGCTTCTTATTCCCTTCTTATTAATTATACAGCTAAACTAATTTTGGCTGTCTGAAATGCTGTAACATAACGAAATCCAAATCTAAAATCTGAATATAACCTTAGGAAGGTGATTGTAGTTTAGCCTGTTCTCTTAAGCTTTCCTATCTTAAGAACTTAAACCTATTTAGTGACATGGTCTCTGGTTAATCAGCAAGGTGTCTGTCTGGGGCCAGCCACGTAGCCTAACTTTAGCTAATGAACAGAAAGTGGCTTTTCCAAGGGACATTTCAGAGCACCTAAGTTTAGGCTCCTGCTCTGAATCATTTTCTGTTTATTCCCATTGACACTGAGAGAGACTTTGCTTTCCCTGCTCTTAGCAGCTTTCAGGAGAACTCACATTGGTGGAGCAGACTAGTCATCTTTTGAATGAATTAAACTGTGAAAAACTTATACAAGATCAAGTAAATCCTTTTGAATTTGTCCTCCTCTGTGTTTCTGAAGTAAAAAAACCCAACACTATAGCCATGTTAGAATAAAGCTTGTTTAGCCCCGTTCAAGAAATAGTGTATGTGCGTGGTATTGCAGATAATCCTTGCTCCTTTGTGGGGCTATAATAAACGTATGATTGCCCTGATCACGTTCTTGTTAGACTGTGTATCTTATCTTGCTTTTGCTGAAAAATTTACTGATGATTTAAAGGTTCTGACCCTTACAAGCAATAAACGTGTCCCTGTGACTCTGTCAATGTGGCTGCTATTTGAAGAACACCATTTAAGAGCTGCTACCCCAGCTACAGTATCCAGAGCTGGTATTCTCTATCTGAACACTCAGGACATGGGGTGGAATCTGTGAGTATTTGATGATATTATTTAGCATTTTTAAGATACATCCTGAAGATTAATGGGAATAGGCTCCGTTATTAATTCTTCCTTCTAGTTTTTATTCTGATAACAGTGGAATGATTTGGTTGGTTGCCATGTATATTCTCAAACATGCAGTTCAGAAAATTTCACCTTCAGTTAAGTATTTTATTTTCTTAAAACACCTTTCCCCCACCCCTCCCTTCTTTCTGAGCTCAACTTTACTCCTGATTTTTTTCTACCTCTTTCCCCCCAGGCAGCACAGGGGGATGGGAAATTGGGGTTGTGGTCAGTTCATCACATGTTGTCTCTGCCAATCCTTCCTCCTCGCACTCTTCCCCTGGTCCAGCATATGGTCCCTCCCACAGGAGACAGTCCTCCATGAACTTCTCCAACATAAGTCCTTCCCACAGGCTACAGTTCTTCACGAACTGCTCCAGTGTGTGTCCCTTCCACAGGGTACAGTCCTTCAGGAACAGACTGCTCCAGTGTGGGTCCCCCATGGGGTCGTGAGTCCTGCCAGCAAACCTGCTCCAGCGTGGGCTTCTCTCTTTCCGTGGTTCCACAGGTCCTGCCAGGAACCTGCTCCAGCATGGGCTTCCCATGGGGTCACAGTCTCCTTCAGGCATCCACCTGCTCTGGCGTGATGTCCTCCATGGGCTGCAAGTGAATATCTGCTCCACCATTAACCTCCATGGGCTGCAGGGAGACAGCCTGCCTCACCATGGTCTTCACCAGGGGCTGCAGGAGAATCTCTGCTCCGTCACCTGGAGCACCTCCTCCCCGTCCTTCTTCACTGACCTTGGTGTCTGCAGAGTTGTTTCTCTTGCATATTCTCCTCTCTCTGGCTGCAGTTGCGCAGGGCTCCTCCCACCCCCTGCCCCATTCTTAAATATGTTGGCTACTGTTCTCTGACAGCTTTTGAATAACTGTTACCATCTTGGATACTGGTTTACATCATCTTGTGTTTTTTTCCCCTCTTACTCCTTTGGGTCACATTACTGCTCTTTTAACTTGTTTTATATCTATGCTTCGTGCAAATTAATTATGAGAACTATGTTTTCTAAAGAATATGGGTTTCAATGTACAAAAGGGAATTTAGCTGGTCAAGGCACAATGCATTAACTTGAAGCAGTCCAATGTGATCTTTTCCTCTTGTATTTTTTGAGCCGAGCCAAAAGAGTTCTTACAAATTTTAGTAAGAAGTGAATCTTTTTAACATTTGTCAGTCAGTGTTTTTATTTTCAAGCATCATTACTGCTGTTTCATGTCAAAATTCAATTTTGCAGTGTTCCAATATGTCATCAACTTTTCAGTCAGTTCTATCTGTCTGTGTTAGAGTTCTGTGTGGTTGGGACAAGAAGCTTTCACGTTTCCCAGAGAAATCTTGTCAGCAGGAGAATTTAATTAAATAATGTACAAGCTGCCCACCTAGATTGATGAGGATCAGAGGATTGGTGAGGCAATCTCTCACAGCAAACAGAGGAATGTAGAAATGGAAAGAGTAGGCAACAAACTGTCCAAATAGAATAGCTGTGAATGAGTAAACAGTCTGTTTAGACTGTGTTTGACTAATACTGTATGAACATGAGCAGGGGGTAAAATTGCCTAATCCTTTGGAATATAGACAGGCATGTGGCTGCTAACCTGAATCATGTGCTATAGTTAGTATAATGATAAAAGAATTTTAGACTTGGTTGTGGTCAGATCGAGCAGCAGATGAGAAGGGTTACTTGTCTTCAATTACATATAGCCAGACTTTTCAGCTAGACTGGGTTATGTATACTACTGTAGTAGTATCTGCAATGCAAGTTATGTTGAACTTGGGTGTCACATAATCCTCAGTCTTGTCTACAATTTACACACTGCTATTTTAAATTGTCTGTTCTCAAACAACATAAAACACACAGAATCCTTGTTCCCATCTGCTTTTTGGTGGTGCAGCCCTTTGAAAGTAGGAGCAAACTATCATCTATGTCCTTTCTCCCTGCCCTCTCTGGAATAAAGGATGCAGTCAAGGAAAAGGAGTATAGCCATATGCCAGTGTGTTCAACTGTCATAATAGCTCTTAGAAATGCCACAGCATGATGACCTTTGCATGAAAAAATAAAAAGGTTGTAAGGCTGGCAGCACTTATGTCTGACTTACAGCCCGTGCAGTAGTATTTGTGCATTGCATTAAAGGCAGTCACAACCAGTTCTCAAAAGTCAACAAAAGTTTGTATTTCAAAGCTAGAGGGAAAAAATTTTGTATTTTTTCAACTTCTTTATGATAAAAATCTGATTGCTTTCCAATTTGTTTTGCAGGTATGTTGTCAGCTGGATAGAAACAAGGAGATACCAATTCAAAAAGGCTAACTTGACTGTTTTCTTTGATAAATATGTGCCTCCTTAGAACAACTCAGAACAAGATTTAAAACTGTTAACTCCTAAGAATAGTATGGTTCAGGTATGCATTAAAATTAAAACTATTTATATTTTAAGAAACTATTTCTGAAATGTCCACTGAGCATGCGGTCCCAGGCAGGAGTAAAGATGCTTAAAATTACTGTGTATCTGAAATGTATGAGAGATGAAATTGAGAGGCTCTTACATATTGAACCTGGACCCTTATTTTGGAGACCCACAGGGATTCAGAGGTTTTGTGTGGCAGCAGTCCACTGTAACAAGAAGAAATGTAGTGTGTTTATGGCACTGCGAGTAATCGCCTGACTTCTCAGTTCTTGTATTGCCTCTGTTAGTAATGTCTTAGGTAGCTTAAGGCTAGCCATTTCATCTCTCTATACTAGCATTCTGCCTCTCTCTATATGCTCACCAAATTCATTAGTGTTAGTTACTCTCAGGTCTGATATTGAGGCCCTATATTATAAAATATTAAAATATAGAGCTGAGCTCTGTTTGTTTCATATATAAATGATCTGATACTGCACATCCTTAAGTTGACATTTTAAATTTACTTAATATGCCTTGTCATTCTAAATTTTTCTGTTTGCCTGCTTCTAAATAAGTCAATATGAGAGGAGAAAACTAATTATTGAGTATAAGTGTTAAGAATTTGCTGTAACGTATATGCCTGAGCTGTGTCATCTTCTTCGTATACCTTGCTTTAAGTAGTGTAGAGTGAAGATATTTTGGTACATTTTACCAGAAGACCTCTTCCTGCCTTTGACCTCTGAAAGTTGCTCCTAGACAAGAAGGAAGCACAGGAAGGAGTTGCAGCCTCACTACCTAAATTTAATTATCTTCTTGAGGTCATTGTCACCTTCCTGTGGAGTAAGACTCACAGGTCACTTTCTTCACATATTTATTGCAGACCCTCTGTTCTCTGCTGGATTGTTTGCTGACCCCTGAAAATGTGCCAATGGATTGCCCCAGAGAGCTCTCAGATTTGTTTTTGTCTTTGCTTGTATTTGGTTGTTTGGTGGAGTGCTCTCTCAAGATCAGATAAGTTAATGAAAATGACCACAGTATTTCACTGTGCTTGAAAACCACATATGGTATAGATATGCACTTACCTACATATTTAAACAGATATAAATACATAAGTGCACACGTGCATGTGTATGGGTATATGCAGCTTTCCACTCGCTTATACTGGTAGGGAGTGCAAAACAATGGCCCAAGTATCTGATTTGTTGGCCTGTAGTACTGTTTGCTTTAGCTATCAGAGCTCGCCTGTAAATGAGCTAACTTGGCTGGAGGGAGCTGACTGCGTAGAGTGCAAGACTGCGTGCGGAGTCATTTACCATGCATAGAGAAGCTGTCTTTACTCAGGGAAATGTTACTGGTCGTACTTTTTTATCTATACTAAAGTCCCTGGCAAGCAACAAAAAGTAATATGAGGGTCATGCCTACCAGGATTAAAACATTTGGAAAAGGGCTAAACAGATGTATGTTTAATCTCACCTGTTGAATTTATGCTGAGAAATGTAGCTATAAGCAAGGCATTATAATGCATTCCACTTAGTGAGATTTTTCTTTTGTTGTGATATTTTGAAGAAGTGAGTTCTAAAACTCTCGATTACTTGTCAGGGGTTTGCTTAGATGGACCTTGATTTCTTGAGAAATATCTAGTCATACTTGCCTATTAAAGACTAAAAAGTACAGTTGGCTTTGCTGCTGCTTAAATTAGATGAAGCCCTTGTGAAGGAAGGAATTTTTAAGTGCGTTGTCCATAGGTAAAGGAGCACCTTGCATAAGTTGAAGAATCAGGAGCAACACATTATTGCACCAAGAAACTGGGAAGATCTTTTGGTCATATTAACATCTGTTTTCCTGTCCTTCAAAAAGACTAGCTGTTCTGTGGACATAGTCAGCAAGGTCTTGTCTGAAGCAAGTCATCTCTCTGGTCTCACAGCTATATAAATTTAAGGTGAATTTAGAAGTTTTAGGAAATAAAGTATTTGGGCTGGATGTGTGGTGGGTTAGCCTTGGTGAATGGCCAAACACGTGTCCAGCCACTCACTCAGTTCCCCTCCTCAGCAGGGTAGGGGAAGAAAATAGGCTGAAAAAGCTTGTGGGTTGAGATGAAGACAAGGAGATTGGTAAGCAGTTACTTTCATGGGCAAAACAGTCTTGATTTGAGGAAAAATAATTTAATTTGTTGTAAATTAAAAAGGATTTGGGTAGTGAAAAACAAAGGCAAATATTAAAAAAAACAAACAAACAAACAAAAAAACAAAACCCCAAACAAACAAAAAACAAAACCCACAAACCTTTCTCCCTCTCACCCCTCAGCTCAGCCTCACTCTTTCACTCCTGACTTTTCTACTTCCCTATTCCACACCGGTGTAGGTGAATGGGGGGTTATGGTCAGTGGTTTCTCTCTGCCACTCTTTCCTTCTTATGCTTTACCCTTGCTCCAACATGAACTCTCCATGGGCTGCAGTCCTTCAGGGCATGTTCACCTGTTCCAGCATGGGGTCTTCAGGGGGCTTCAGCGTGGGTGTCTGCTCCAGCAGTGTGGAGCTCCTCCTCTGACCTTGATGTTCTGCTGTTACTTTCTGCCCTTTCTTGCATATGTTTTCCCTGACGTGGCACCAGCTTGGCTGAGGGGCTCAGCAGTGTCCTGCAGTGGGTCTGTTGGAGCTGGCTGGAACCAGCCACATGCAGCACAGGGCAGCCCCCATCCTCTCCTCACAGAGGCCACCCTGCAGCCCCCGACTGCCAACACTTTGACACCAGCACCCAATCCAGGACGTCATGAGAAGGTGGCCTGTCTTTCGCCACTTAAACAGCAGGAACACTAAGATACTGCTTTGATGTTCTTGGTTGTTTCATTGCAGTCTATGTATATATGCATTTAAAAATAAGGCTTATTTGTAAGTCTGTTTTTCATACGTGTTTCACATGAATGTCTAGATATGGAAAATGTACTGTAAACAATTAATGCACCGTTTTATAGCTTTCAAATTACCAAGCTGAATTCAGCTGCTGGTGGTTTAAGGAGATGAAAGCAGTGAAGTTGCCACCCCAGGGCACAGTGTTGGATTATTACCTTGATCCAGAGATGAGGAAGTTCCTGCCCTGGGTGGATAAGGTCCTGATTCCTGATGTGGATCCAGACGCACCCCTGCAGGTACAGTGCACACCAGTGACCACCCGCTGAACGTTGGTAGATGCAGAAACATTTTAGTGTCTTGTCATGATTTATGACATCGTCTTAGATGTCGTGGAAGTAACACTCTCTAAATGTGTTTGGAGAAATCCCTGCTATCTGGGCTATATGCCTTTAGTTGTGTGTTGAGGATTAATGATGCTTTTATTGATTTATGTTATTAAAGCACTCTTAAGACATACCATATTCAATGTTAGTGGGTATACCCCTTTTCCACAGTAGGAGAAATTCAGGCTCCAAGTCCATTTAATCATTGAAAATAATGCCCACAGCAACTGCACATCACAAATTGAAGCCTTAACATTTTTCTGTTGCCAGCTTTATGCACAGGTATTCTTTCACCAGCTAAATTCCCTTCATACTAACAGAAGTGTATGAGGCCTAGAGGAAGCAAATCACTTTATCACCTTTCCGCTATGCTCTTGGTCAGCTTACAAAGTTAGAGTTATATCTGTGGAATGCAAATTGTAGAAGTTATGATAGGATGATATATACCTGTCAGTGGAGAAATAGAAAGCATGAGCTATCAATTGTAATTGCCTCCATTTGGGGGCTTGGTTGTTTTTGCTCTTTTTTCAGTGTGATTTTCATAGAATATTCTCAAATGTTTCATGGTGTCTTGATTGCATTAACTTCTAGGTCTTTTTTTTTTTTTTGTTTCTTTATTTCATTAATTTTTAGGTTTTTTTTTTTTTTTTTTTTTTAAATGCTTAGATAAGTAGGAATTTTCCTGGGGAGATTAGAAGTTTGTGGGCAAAGACATGGAGCTGATGATCAAAAGACATTATCTGTTATCAGCTATCCTGTAACAAATTCTCTTTAAGGGTTAATGCTTGGTAGGAAAATGCAGATCTTGGAAAATAAAGCTTTATGAGGCAATGAAGGTTTTAGGTGCTCACAGTAAGTAAAGCTAATGTATTGCTAACTATTTGCCCAAACAGTTTTAGGTATGCTGAAATCCAGGCCAAAAAGTAAATGGAAATACTGAATTGAAAAGTTAAACCAACTACCTGTTGCATCAACCTTTGTTTCTCTACCAGTTTTTGGGAGATCGGCATGCTGTAAAGGTTGAGATGGAACCAAAGCGTTTCAGCTACACCCCGATTTCAAAATCTTCCTACTAGAAGAAATCAAATACAAATTTTCAAGTAGAAATGCTGTGTAAAAAGTAATCCAATAGAACATTTTGTTCTAGTAATTATGTTTAAGAACAAAAGAATGGTGTATCTCATTTCATTGCTTTTTAGAATTCAGCCCTAGCCAGAGAGAGAGAGAAATTACTGTTTGCTTTTAAAACTAAACTATGTTGTGCGTTTGATGTCTTTTTTCCTTTTCAATTTCAGGAAATCTTTGTTCACACATCTGAGACTGCATGTCTCAAATATTTTATTGATTTACGCTTAACAAAAGGCAAACCAGTCACGCCTATTGGAAATGCTGGAGTAGGAAAAAAATCTATCGTCTACAAACACTGTTTTTCAACAGTGTTTGTAGACGATAGATTTGCTGCTTTCTCTGAAGACTACTCCCTGGCTAACATCCCTTTCAACTACTGCACAAGATCAGCGGTGCTCCAGAGTAAGTTCGATACAGATGCAAGAAACCTATCTTCCCTCAACAGCAAAGGTGAAAAATATTACGCAGTTATTACGATCTTATTAGAGCTGTTGGCTACTGCCCTTGTCTGGGTCATGGCAAGCTCCTCGCTTCACAAAGTAGAAAACTTAGTAAAGTCAGGGCAAGCAAGAGGAAAGGAGGAGGATGAAACTGTTTGGGGCAAACTGGCACTGAAACTGTGCTCCCACAAATTGCTCTGTGCTTGTGGACAGGAGAAAATTTGGCTTTACCTGTGTCAAAAAGAAGCCTTTAGCCAGCTTTGGCTAGCCTGGGTATCTCTGCATTGTGCCTCTAGATGTACCAAAAAGGACAGTCAGGAGTGAGCTTGCTTTTGCTAGGCACCATGCAGTTCCTGAGGAGGGGCAATCCCTGTCTAAAGAAGTTTGGAGTCTCCATAAGCAAGATGGAGGAAGAGCAAAGGAAATGTTAATGTAACACACAAGCAGAAGGGGCTGTATGTTGGCCAAAGATTTTACACTGGTGATAGGTTTTGGAACAAGAGGAGTCATACAGTCAAAGTAAAATAAGCTTGTAAAAACTGTGTGTCTTTTCTGCTTTTCGTGAACAACACAATCAAGGGAGAGTCCAGCTGTCAGTGGATATGCCCTCTTTGCTTTCTTTTTTCCTCCTTACAGTAGTCTGAACTGATACAACTATACAGAAAAAATGACATGCCTTATTCACTGTACAGCCTTTTACAGCTGTAAAAAGCACTAGAGAAAGATGTTAATAGAACTGCCCTCTCATGTGTCTGGGAGAAGATAGAAAAAACAATTTCTCATTGTAAAAACTTTCCAAAATGCAAGGAGTCTTTGGATAAAATCTTCAGAAATATTTAACTTTGTTTAATTTAACTGCTTGTGTAATCAATTTTTTAATTTTTAGCCAATCTACATTGTTATTAATAGATCAAATTGTCACTAGCTTAAAAAAAAAAAAAAATACAAATCTCTATTGAATACATTTTTTCTCTGCTTTTCTGTTCCCATCTTCTGTTGATTTCTTCTGTATTCAGGTCAGATAAGCAAGTACTGTTTTCAGTTTACTTTGTGCTTTAGTTTTTTCTTTGAAGTGTTTCCAAATTCATCTTAACTTAGAATCCTGCATTAACAGAACTTAACTGCCCTTTTGCCCCTCAAAATGAACAGAGATTTGGGGAAAAGAAGTCCGCTGTGTATCAGAGTGAGATCATGAACTGATGTAAACTGTTATAGCTCCTTTACTGGGGAATCAGCCTTAAAAAGTTTTCAGATATTCCTCTGTTCTGAGAAGGATTTTTTAGCTGATGATTGCTATTCCAGCAGCAGCCATGACCAAGGCGCTAGAGCACAAAGGCATAACACTTTCCATTGCAAACAGAAGCTGATGAAAGGGGCTCCTAGGCAGCAAAGGTGGTGTATTCTTCTTGCAAGAAACTTCTTAAATAAACCAAATCGGTGAAGTCAGCATCACAGGGGCTTTGTCTCCAAGTGTATCACACCCACCAACTGTACTGTGGCATAAAATCAGGGAGTTTATGAACCTTTAAGCATTGGCTATGAAATGTTAGTAGTATTCCTTCAGGTTTTAAGTCAAGTCAGTATCGCAAAACATCCACCACCACACCTAAGAAATATTAAGAAGTGAACAAATTAGTGGACTCCTCTGGCTGTCTGCAGCTCTTCAGCCAAGTCCCTCTTGTTAAATGGTCTACTAGCAAGTTGTAATGCTAATCACAGCAGGTGAAAAACTGCATGGCAATTCAGAAACAAATATATTATGTTGGCTTTCCATTGTGTTTACAATGTTTTTGCAGTGAGCTGTGATGGAATGTTTTTGTTCTGTCATGTATAGCTCAAAAATGACTGCCTCTTACGTGATTTTTGTGTTTTTGTGTACCAGTGCTTCTTCCTATAAAACATATTCAAGTGATACACTGGAATGCATTCCTTAAACGTTTTAAGCTACCACTCCAAGCAACTGTTTGGAACAATCAACTCATTGAATTTTTTTTTTTTAATGGAAAGAGCCATTCATATCAAATGGCACAAATGAGCAATTTAAGTCTCAGTTCAAAAAGAAGAGCTTAAGAGCTGAACTTGTTGAAGTACAGTTATTCACTATATTGCCATGTTCCTTCTGTAGTTTAGAGGTTGAAAGATTTTTCTTACAGATCATATCACTTTTAATCTGCAGTATTTTCTGCCAGCTCCCATCTTATCTGTATCTATATAACTTTGAGGTATCTGCTAGAGTGGGTGAGATTAGCATGTAGTGTTGGGTTTTATTTAGCGTTCCCCCAAGGCGTATGACTCACCCGCTCTGCCTCTAGAACAGCAGAAAATTTCAAAATGTTCCTTGATGAAGGCAGGTTCTGATACAAACTAATATCAGTACATTAAGTTTGGGGTCTTCAACAGTACTAAAGTCTGGAACAGTGCCACAGAGAAGAGATTTGCATAAATGTTTATGTAAATGGATTTTAGTACAATATATTCCCTTATTGTACTGCAATAATACGGTATTTAAAAAAATGTAATAGGCTAATTGATTATAATTGTGGACACTTTTAAAATTTAGCTAAGGTTAAGGATCAAGAAGGAGTATTCCTAATTTGGAGTTTAAAAGTACAGGTATATATGTCCTTCAGCTAAAAGAAGAAAAAAAAATCTTTTACATAAGACTTTAAGGTAGTCAAGATACTTTAAACCTTTCATATGCACATAGTTTCTGTAAAAAGTTTTTTCCCCTTTGTGGTAGAAAAGCAGGATAAGTGCAGTCACAGCTTTTTTTTGTATGTATGTATGATCATGCAGTTGCAAATATGTTGAGGTTCTACATTTCTGTCTTGTCCTCCAGCACACCTTCACTTTTTATCTTCTTACTTTTCTTCTCCACCATCAGTAACCATCCTTTTAGGTGACTGCAACTAGATGGAAATGTCCTTGGAAGCATTTGTTACTTTTCTTGAGTCAGCTGGGCAAAATCACTGTTGAGGTTTGCAGATGATTTATTTCACTGTTTGAAGAATCTAAGATGACAACACAATACTCCTTTTGTCCTAATGGAAACTGTTTGCAGTGATATATTTGTTTACACTGCTTTGCCCAAGAAACCGAGAAGTCTGCAGGGCTATGATATACAGCATTCAGCTGTCACTATGCAAGTGCAGCTTCCATTTCCTACAAGCTCTCGTGAACATGTTGGTCAGGTTTTTTTATTTCACTTTTTTTTTATCTAACCCAAAGGTTTTTAACATACAGCCTAATACAACGGCAAAAAGAAAGAAGTCTGTAGTCTGCATTTTTTTTCCTATTCTACTTATACATGCAGCTGAATTTTTTTTTTTTTTGAAAGGATGAATCCTTTCTTGTGAATCTGTGGGATAAGTTGAGGATTACATCATACTAACGTTCAATATTTTAATTATGTTTAATACAAGTGGTTTTCTTCTGTATTTTCAAGATGACTTAGCAGCTTTGCGTAGTTATTCTTCCCCTTACACTGCTAAAGGAAGTAGTGCAGTTGGATAAAAATTGTATAAACTCAAAATTTGTCTCAAGATTTTACAGTTCTGATGAATACGTAAGGGTATTTGAATTAATTTGTTGACATAATTTTGTTATCTGATGGTCTGCATTCAGCATCATGTAAGCACCTCCTTTTGGGGAACAGGCTGAAATGTAATACAATCAGCTTAATATTCCTTCGTATGGGAGATGCCACACTAGTTTCCTGATTAAATGTTCTGATTAACTGATATTTATCATTCCTATTTTTACACTTTACATATGGTAAAGTCCTTGTTTAATCCTTCCCAAGAGAAGTAGAAAATAATCTACTTCACTGATAAACTTGCTGAGTGTCAAGATACCTGGGGATTTTACATTCAAAGCATTTCAATTCCAAAGGATGCAGATGGATTTGCAGTGAGGTTGGGTTTTTTTAATTTTTTTTTTTTTTTTCCAAAAGCTGTGAAGTAGTCAACCAACTAAATCAACAAGACTGTTCTGGAAATCAGAATCTCAGTGTGATGTTTTTTCAAAGGCACTCTGTGAGTTTCACTGATTACTAAGGACTTCAATAGTTCAAAAACCCTTGTAGGTGGTGAAACGTTTCATAAATTTTAGCCAGCATGACTTTGAATTCTTGATTTGTTTAGTTTCAGCATTGCCTAGTATGGTAATCATTTTTATGTATGTTGTGTTACATTTCAGAAATGCTTGAAAGAAAGATGCTTGAAGAAAAAAGCTCGTCATAGCTACGGTCCAGTAGGAAATGAGAAACTTATCTATTTTATTGATGATTTGAATATGCCTGAAGCAGATAGATGTAGAACAGTTCAACCTCATGCGTTGATTTGGCAGCATATAGATTATGGACACTAATGAGCATTTACTTCTTCCTTAAAGGTATGTTATAATTTTTATATTGTGGTCCATGATGGGATCTCTGAACCACATAGAAACAGAAAGCTTCAAAGAGAATTGCTTAAATGGAAAAGCATACTTTCCCTGGAGGTTATAAACAGTTTCAGAAAAGAGAAGCATAAAGTGAAGAGGCTGTAGAGAGTCTTGGAGGGAAAGTATCCTTCAGCTGCTCCCGATGGAGCTGCTGGATGTTGACCCCATCGATTGACCTGATGAAAACAGGGATGTATGAGAAACAGAAATTGATTCCCTAAATTGCAGCCTGCCAAATGCTCAGCTTATACTACCACCTATCTTTTCATCACCCTGTAAAGACAGCAAACAAAATCCAGAGAAACTTTATGGTACTGGTTCAAATGAATGATCTTTCTGTGCCATGAAAAGAAAAACACAGGTGATGACCACTGATGGATAATTAAGTTGATTTGGGCAATTAAAGTAATTATCTTCTTACTTTCCAAAGGACAATTTAATTTTTTGGCAGTTAAAATATATTAATATCCTTTTATCAGAGTTTGTGGAAGGAGTAAGTCTTCAGTTTAAAATCAACCGATTAGTGTTTGATTTTGTTGTTACAGGAGGATCTACATCTTCTGCAAATACTTAGTTGTTATGACAAATGCGTATCAGATTCTTGTTCACATATAAATGTGTCACTTATGCGACATGAAGAAAACATGCGACATACAAAGAAAACATTGTGAATGATCTGGTGGGTAAAGAAGAAAAATAATCAAGCATTAAAAAAATACAAAACTGAAATGCACATGTCTGTATTGTAGCCTTACAATTTTTGTTTCATCAAGGGATCTTCTTTTCACTGGTGCATACACTGTGATTTGACTATAATTGTGGCCAAGGTGAGGCTTTAGCATCTGTACTGTTCTTGCATCTTTTAATGCAGATTGAATTGAATCGTATAAGCTTTTCACTAGGTCGTACTTCAAATCATGAAGGAATGATACCAGGTGTCAGCTGAATATCTTGGTAAGGAACAAGATGTAAAGAGAAAACAAGAAGTGAGTGCTTAAATGTGAAACACCTCTGGCTTAGAAAAATCAATTGGGTCTAATTCAGTGACATGCAAAGTTAATGTCCCAATGGCCTTCTGGTTTCTTCCCAGAGCTATAAGCTATTCTAGCCTGGAATCTTTTTGTTTTCTCACAAAGATTTCAAACTTCAGATCTTAGAAGTTCCTACTGCTTAAAACTGTTGATGCTTCTTTCTTTTGAATTATTTTATTGGAAACAAAACCAAACCAAAAAAATTAAATATCTCTATTTTACAAAATAAATCAAATTAGGAAAAAAGTTGACCATGCCATTCAGGAATTTTGAACATAACCATTTGAGAATTCTAAAGTAGAGTAAAATTTGTTGCAAACACATGGAAAGAGAATGTATTATACTATGAAGTTCTGGGGAGGATTTGTTGATTTAAGCATGGAGCGCCCACATTATTCATGAGTTTTTCTTTTGCTGTGTTTTTTTTAAAGATGGTAGCTGCTTGGCCTAGTTCAGTTGTACACT
>VZTL01018175.1:889-18498 GCA_013400535.1 Scopus umbretta
TCTGAGGATGTTGCTCCTGGCATCTGCTGTGTCAAGCATGCTGCACTCTGTCCATCCTTTTCCTGTGGGGATCCACCCTTCATCTCTTTGGTCACATTTTGTGAGGATGTGCTGAGAATGATGGTACTGGAGGAACTGAAAGTGTGCAGATACACTTGCAGAGAATTTAAGCCTCCAGCAGGGACTGGGGAGTGGTAATGCATTTGTAATGGATACACTCTACTGAATTAATTAATTTTCTTTTGGTTTCAGGCACTGGAAAGCGACTATGTCAGTGCACACCTCCATCACTGGATAGATCTGATTTTTGGCCACAAGCAACATGGTTCAGCTGCGGTGGAGGCAGTTAACACATATCACCCTTACTTCTATGGAGACAAGATGGACCTCAATAACATTAAAGATCCTCTGATTAAGAGCACCATCCTGGGTTTTATCAGCAACTTTGGACAGATACCAAAGCAGGTACCACTTTATCATGAGAGAAGAGAGCATAATTTATTTTGATCTTGTAGTATTTCAACTGGAAAGCAAAAATAGAAACTTAAATCAGAGATATTTTCTGATTTAGATTTGCTGAAAGATAGGCTATAGACTTCTCCATATTGTGTACTACATCAGTATGCACCCACATACATGTGTGTGATTCTACTTTCTAATCATTCTGTTCCTGCTATATGCCATACAGCTGTGGCATCAAATCTGAGTTCTGCTCCTTCAGTACAGTCACATGAGTAACCACTAGTCTGGGAATGGGTACCATCAAATAAAAGCAGCTCGAAGTCTCACCTATACTGTTTTCTCTTCTCCTGAATCCCTGGGATTAGCTTCCTTTCTCTGTGAGGAAGGGATGTAGTCTGACAAAAATGTAATAAGGGTAAGATTTTATTTTAATGAAGATGCTTGTGTATGACAGTCCTGGAGTCTATGATTAAGGATTTAAACACGTCTCTTCTGCATGATCTGGAAAATAGAAATTAATTTTTCAATGCCATTCCTTTGTTCTAGCTCTTCACAAAACCACATCCATCCAGGAATGCCCAAGGCAAAAGTTCATCAGGAAGAGAGACTATGCTGTCCCTTCACTCAGGTGGACTTCTTCCTCCTTTTATGAGCAGCCTGCAAAATCTGAAGCTCTCACCAGTTACAATAAAAGGTGCTGCAGGGGCTGTGCTCCCATTTTCTGAGCTAATAAGGGCAGAATTCTTGGACAGGGTGAATCTGGATTTTCAAGAGCACAAAAATGGTTACACAGCTTTGTATGAAATGGTACAATCAAGATCCCTTCTGCCAGTTGTTGTTTGTGTATGTGTATATTGTGAATGGGCATTGAAAACACTCAAATACTCAGGTGAAATCTTGAAACTTCTGTTGTAGAGTTCAGAACAGATTTTTTTTTTTTTGTAAGACACCTAAATCACCTCTCTTCTACATTCTGAATATATTAAACTGAAACATAAAGCTCACTGTTTTCCATTCTCATTCTCTTTTTATATTCAAGAGCAAAGTAAACAGTGTCTACCTTTCTCTGCTTTTTGATCCTCCAATCTTTTCTTCATCTTTTTCTTAGTCTGTTACTTTTCTCACCATGAAGAAGCCTGGAAAATTTCATTGTGTCTACTTTTTAATCCCATGGTGGTGTTCTTTACATCACACATTTTTGTGGGGATAGCAGGCTCCTGTAGCTGTACTACAGAGGCTGTTGCTGACATGCCCAGCATCCTCTGTAGTGCATGGCATAAGGCAGTCTGCCAGTGAAAAGGAGCTTAATGACACTGCTGTTAAACACCCTCCTTTGGAGCATGTCACTCCCTCTGCATGGATTTACGTGGTCCATTAAAGAGGAGTGTTTCCCCTGTTCTGTCTGGAATCTCAGTTGTAGGATGAAATTCTGTCTGTGGGCCTGGCCACAGCACTAAGTCCGGCTGTGGGACTTGCCAGCCTCACCACAGAAGCTGTGCAATGAGGAAAGTTAACATAACTACTCTAAAAACAACAGAATTAAATATGTTCTCTGTCTTGTCAGACTATCCCAGGGGAGCTATTGGGCACATTGTTCATACTGAGAAAGGCATTCTGGCTGTCGAAAAAAATAAAGTTTTGATTCCTCCTCTTTGGACCAAAACATTCTGCTGGGGATTTGAGGACTTCACCTGCTGCTTTGGCAACTATGGGTCTGAGAAGGTAAATAAGAAAAAGTCTAAACATTCCAGAAATGAATGATATGTGTGGTCTTTGGCTGGTTTGGGCACCCATTTCAGAGGCTGTTGGGGAGCTGATTTCCGAGGATGCTGTACAGGACTTTCTCACAGTCAAGCTTCTTGAGGAATCTCAAGTTGGATATCCCAACAGAGTACAAAGTCATTCTACACTGCTGAAAAATGTGGCACTTGCCCTCTAAATTATCTCAGGTTCCCTGCCGGTGACTGTGTTGTCTGTCAAAATGAAGGAGAAACCCCATTTCATAGGTTGTAAGGACAATACAAGGTCTTCTGGCCACTGATTAGAAATTTCATTGTGCAGAACTTTCTGCTGGAATTAAGATAGGACCATCTGTCATGTCGCCTCTGGCTCCCAAGCTTAGCCCAGTGCATTCGTTCAAAATACAATGTCTTCTATTCTAGCAAGTTAAGACTCTTCTTTTTTGCTGTTAAAAATCAACTGTCTATGTCGTCACACTGCTTGCTAGGGCATTTGACAGATCCAGTTTCTTCCTCTACCGCAACACACTGATTTTTTTGATGTGTTTGGGACAATGTTATGACACACAGAGACATCTGAATTAGCTTGGGTACCAGAACAGCAGAATAAGTAATTCGGTGAGATACTGACTTGGGTATTTTGTGCAAGCCACATCATTGTTTTTACAGACATACCCACAGTCAATGGAAATGAAAAAGCTGTGAGATGTATTTTGCTTTCTGCTCCCTGTATAAAATTATTGAGACTTTTCTCCATTGATTTCAATTAAAATTATTTGTTTTGTCTCTTCAAAAGCAGGGTGTCATTGAGCCTAGTGAGTGTGATTACACAGTCACTATGAGAAGTAGTTGGGAGTCCAACTTGAGTTCTCTCTGCATCAACAGTGCCTCTGGACATGAGCTTAAAAGAAATTTTTTGTCCTCTTTATAAGTAGGTAAAAGTTTGTTCTGTCTGTGGCACAGTGTTTGTAGCTGTGCCAACCAGCTCCACCAGAATCATTAGCACCATGGTTTTATCCCCATTGTGTGTGGGAGAGCTAATGCAGAATGTGAGTAGAAGGATGTTTGTGCTATAATAGTACCAATGTGTAATAGACCTGACCTTGGGTTTGGGTGCTGCTAAAAGAACCATTGGCATAGAATGGAATTCAGTGCTTTGGCTTTTGGCTTTTCAATCCAAGTAACAGGAGCTTTGCAGAGCCTGGCACTAACTCTGTTAGCAGTGGCCGTCACAGCCTGAGCTTTCTTTTTACTCTACATTGAATGTTTGCATTCTGTCACTATATGGTGGCAGAACGAGTTTGCCTGAAGTTATGTAGGAAGTCTGTGGCACGAGAGGGATTGGGACTCAGGTCTCCTAAGACATAAGACACTGACCTTTGTCCAGCCTTCCTTTTTGGTCCCTGGAGGATGGCACAGCTGCATGCAGCCACAGCCTGTGCATGCACATATTATGCAGCTGTGCTGTGAGCATAGAGACTGGATAAGATGAGCTTTTCTTTCCTGGATTTGAAGAAATGGAGGCTCAATGAAAAATTAAAACTGAATCTGCCATTTGGTATTAATAAATGCATGGTATCACCAGATGAGCATTTTACTTAAAGCTGCTTTCTTGTACAGAACACGACTACATTTGAATGCATGGCAGACTGGGGAAAGTGCCTCTGTGCTGTGTGTCCTTCAGCAACTACCGTAATCACATCTGGAACAAGCTCAGTTGTGTGTGTCTGGGAACTTGGCTTGGTCAAGGACAAAGTGAAACGTCTAAACTTGAGACAGGTCAGTACTGTGGCCCTTTTGCTGTAGAAACTTAATGAAAACCAAAAGATTAGTTTCTTTCTCTTAGGTGACTGGCAGAGGAAACACCTTGGGGTGAATCAAGAAGGCAGGAAAAGCCAATAATCAGCTGTATCATGTGACAGCCTGTTATCAGGTCAGGAGCTCATGATATGACTTATATCCGCAGCTTATAGTTATGAACTCTGCTTGGTAGGGGGTGTCCCCTTTGGTAGCATTTCCAAAGTTTGTCATGATCAAAGAAACAATGAAGGTAAGGCATGTGCTCTCTTGACTTGAAGTGGAGGTAACCCTTGGATTATTTTCAAAAAACAGTATCACCTGGAGATGCTTATAGTTCTTTTTGGGCTGCTACAGCAATGAACAGGATCTCCAAAACACCCTGTGAACTTAGCTGATGCAGATGAAGGCTCAGCTAGGCAAAGTTCTTGATTCTTTTCTCTTAACCTGAATTTAGAACATAAAACGTTTATCTGTCACTTCATGAGGTAGAGATGCATTTGATAAGAATTATATAGTTTGTGTCCTCATTGTCCAAAGTCCTTTTAGTAGTTGTTGATTTGGAGCTCATCTATAGTCATCAAACAGCTGTATAAATGCTATTTCAATTACAAAAATGTATTCTCATGCAAGATTTGTGTGGTTCCGCTATGGTGAGTTCTCAGCTTTACAAGTAAAGCTAGAGTACAACTCTATCATATCTGAAAGGCAGCATGGGACCCTTTTTCCCTAAGAAATCAAATGACAGAAGGTGCTCTGCAACTTTTAGGCAAACTAATAAAGGGTTCACTGATCAGCAGGGTCCCCAAGTTAGAAGCTTCTTCTGTTCATTTGCTCTGGAGGGATATTCAGGTGATATTTCAGTGCTTTCCATGCCCTGAGCCAAAACACATTCTATTTGTCATTAAATGATGTGAAAACTTCAATGTCTGTTGGGATGCCAGAGAAGCATTTAGATCTTCATTTATCTGAAATTCTTGTGTGTTGAAATTAGGGGGGAAACTATAGCAGTCTCTCTTCTGAGGTTTATGATATTTCCTGCTTGAGAAGCAGCCAGAAATATGAGACATCTTCTGTGATGACCTTTTAATCCAGCTGGTTATTATTCCAAACCAGGACATGGACGTAGAAATGGAAGAAATAGCAGTATAGAAAAGCATAAGCAGTAATCTTAATCAACATCAAAATGATACTAGTCAGGCAGTCAGTTTGAGTTTCAGGCAACTGTTTGAAGAGGCTGCCTTTTATCTCCAATATAATGCTTTTCTCTTTAGCAATCTATAATCAGCTTTGCTGATGTGTTCCACTGTGATTAATCAGGTATTACCCGAAGTCCACAAAGTGGCATGAGATCATGCAATGACAAATTCTGTATTTTTTTCCTTCTGTTTGCTAGTAGAGGCTTTTTTTGATGACTGTCTGGCATAGATGTAAATTTGAACTATGGTTCTAAATGTCTTCCAGTGAATTACTTGCTGCTTTCATGTAATTCACTGGTTCATGGTGGCTGCTTTTTCTGCTGAACAAAAAAATTGTATCCTCTTTCCTCAGAGAGTGAGCTTTGCTTAAGTAAAGCTGATGTGCTATAAAGTGGATGCTATTCACTTACCAGCTGTCTCATGGGACTGACACATTCTGGTTTGGAATGTAGTAAAGTACCGAAACTATATTTCAGCAGAAAAAGTCACTTTTCTCTCTGTAGCAAGGGCTGCTTCCACAGTTTTGTGGAGCACTAAAGATTGAGCATAATAGCCTCAGTATTGATCCATGCAATTTACCAGTTCCCTCAGTGTTCATGAGCAGAGCGATCTGTGCGATCCAGCCCACAGAATTTCTGAGCCAAATGAAAAACTAGACCGGGAGAAGCATCCGGACAAGCTGTGCTGTCTGCCACACAGACCTGTCAGGGAGGTGTTAAGCATAGCTGTGAAGTGTCTGTGTCCACGTCAACCAGTTAAGTTGGATGGTCAAACTTGGTTTAAGTTTTCATGGACTAAGCATTCCTGCAGTGACTGGTCTTCTTTTTTGCCTTTTGATATTTGAGAATTTACTCTGGAGATAGGCCTCACAGTCCTTTCTGCAGATACGCTGCAGGGTATTTCCCATTAAGGGAAAATCTGTCAGTCGTTACAGAGCAATAATGAGATGGTAGAGAGCAAAAAATATGCAACTGTTTTTGCATGAATATGCATTGAGACACTGGTGGATTGAAGCTGAGATTATAACTAGGCTCAGGTCTAGCCCTCTCTTCCACATTCAGCTTGTATTTAAAGCACTTCACTGCCAGGTAGGATCTTTCTGGGTTAAAATAAGAAAAAAAGGATTTTATTAAAACTTTGTACAGGAGCTTAGCTTGGCTTGATTTGGCAGTTTGGATGCTGTCACAGTGGGTACATTTTCTTTCATGCTTTGGAGGAAGGAGAGGAAATTTGGAGCCCTTGAACCTGCCTTGTCCCAGCCCTTTTTGCAGTTCTCGAGCACAGCACTGTGTTCTGTCCAGTCCTTTGTAAAGAGATCATTCTACGGCCAGTCCAAATCTATTGCTGAGCCTCCTTTTCTATGCTTTGTTGAGAGTGTTTCTGACCTCTGAAAACGACTGTTGTAGACCCCATTTTGTGCCAGTATTTTTAGATGACAGTTCTTGTGAATGGAATAAATCACAAGCTGAAATTCATCCCTTGCAGTTGCAGGTCACCTTCAGTAGTACATAGCCTGCTGCAGCTCAGCTTCTTCACCAGTGGATTAATGTTTGAATACTGTTGTCCTAGTAACCTTGGCAAGTGGCAGCACATGTTAGCCAGCAAGAGTTCAGTCTCGCAGTTGCACTCTGGAAAAGAGTATGAGATGTGTTTGCAAAAATCATCCAGGATATGTGGTTCTCCTGCTCCATGCTGAACTGAGACAGACTCTGAAGATGTGCTAATTATGTCCTGTAGAGAAAGCCAGCAGGGAATACACATTTGCTGTTAAAACCAACATTAAAACTGGTGGGTCTGATTTTTCACAGTAAGGCAGCTAAAAATTGAGCCCTGAAAGGCTTTTTAGGAAAGCTGTGAAGGACTTTTTCTCTGTTGCCCTACAGGCTTTACTGTCATTGGTGGTTATGCAGCAGAAATGTATACTGCTGTCATTTGAGAATGCTGCATTAAACAATTATCATCAGTATATCAGTATACTTCTACCGATGATTTTTATCTGTGCTATTAAATTGCGTAAAGTGTAGGCTTTTTTATGAAACTAAGGCTAAATTAAACTGGGCACTCCTTATGTTTATATATGTCTATACCTATAAAACAACAAAAAAAAAAGGATGTTGGATAATGATGAAAGAGAATTCATATACAGCTTTATGCAAAAATTATCCCCAAATGCTGTTTTTCTTCTTAACTAAAATTGGAAAAATATTAGTTCAGGAAAGAAAGGACTGGGGAAGGTCACTGAAATACATCCTCATAAGCTTTGTTGCAAAATTTAAAAAAAAAATATTGAGAAATAGTAATTTCTAAGCATAAATTTTATTTAAAAGTGCATACACTGAAGTGAAAAATGATGTTTTGTTGCTGAGCACAAAGCACTGTCATAAGAGTCTAAAATGTATGCCAAGGGCCCTGAGTTGGTATGTAGCTTGGGGCAAATCATTTAATCTCATGGAGACTCAACTTTCCTCAACCACGAGTTGAGGACAAGGATGCTTCTGTAAGATCCTCTGGGATTTCCCCCTCATACCTTTTTTGGTTGTCCAAAGAATGACTAGATTGCTTGTTCTTACTAAGCAAATGACAGTAGGACTGTGGTTCCCTAGTAAATCAGCCACCCTCTGCTGTGGTTTATTCATTGCTTTTTCCCCACCAGGCTTTGTATGGGCACACCCAGGCAGTGACCTGCCTTGCTGCATCTGTGACCTACAGCATCTTCGTGAGTGGATCTGATGACAGAACCTGCATCATTTGGGACCTGAACCAGCTGACGTACATAAACCAGCTTCCTGCCCATGAGGCAAGCCTCTGTTCCGTTGCCATCAACAATTCAACAGTAAGATCTTCATTTATCATCTTTCTTCTGATGTATCCATGAACATTTCATGATAATTTAATGGGTGCTCTTCCTAACATAAAAACATCCTGAGAGTCTGATACATTGATTTTTTTTCTTTCTACAGAGATTGCTAATAGTGTTCTTAACGATGAGAGGCGAGCACTAAAAGCAACATCTTAGACTGAGCAGCTGAGTAGAAGCGTCTTTGGATGGGTAGATAGCAGGATTAAACAACTTTTAGTTTATGGAGGATGAAGTATTACCCTAATAGCTCCTGGATTTGGCTCATCCATAACCTTATTGCCTCCATTATTTCATTAATTTCTCCTGACATTCAGGCAGCAGAGCCATGTCACCTGAGACATGTTAGACCTGAGTCTGCTGCCTCAGCTGACAACTTCCTTACACCTTTGTGGTGACAATGTTGGCTTTACTTTCCCTTCTACTTTGAGGTGCAGGTGTGTGTGGGGCCTTGATAACAGCGGGTATAAGTCTGTTGTGGTCTGTGCCTGGTCAGAATTGTAGGCATGTTGATAGGAAAATACTCTGTATTGGATTTTACCATAAATGCTCCGGTTAAAACTTTTACCTTCTACCTCCCAAAAATGTTGCTTGCATATTTGTATTTTCTGTCTCTGTTAATATACTAGAGCAGGATTCCAGCTGCTCAGGCAATTCAAGATTCGATTCAGTACCAGAACTTTTACTGAGAGGTAAAATTGAGTTGATAGCTGTAAGAAACCTGGCAGATTTTCTCTACTTAGTCTGTGCAAAAATAGTCATCTCAGAGCTTTACTAAGCATGCAGTCTGATAGTAGCAATTGAGGATGGGAATTAAGTAGTCTGTTCAGTGTCAGCTCAGCTCCCAGCCCCAGGGGTCCTGGTTAGTGTAAAATGACCAGTGGCTTCAGCAGGCCAGTTCAGAATACCCTGGTGGTCCCTTATGAAGTCAGCAGAAGCAGTGCCATGCATTCAGAAATGAGTGGGTGGGCTGGAACAGGCATTGGGCTTGAGGCTCCAGGAGGATAGAGTCCTCTCTTTACTATGTACCAGCCCACCAGTAACAGTAGCCTTTTTGAATGGTAGCACATCTTCTGGAGCTGTCCAAAAACAAGACGGTCTGTGCTAGGAACAGTCTGGTGACTGATCCAAGAGCAGTTCTCCAGCTCATTAGTGTGAAAAGGGATAAACTGATTGGGCAATAGTCTGCAGAAAGGTTCACTTAAAGAGGGAAAAATCTTAGGAAAGTATGACTGAAACTTCAAGGAAAAAAGATTAAGGGGTCCATGTGCTGTGGATGAAAAAAGTCTTTTCGATGTTAGCAGAACAGGATGATTAATTCTGATATGTGTGTTTAAATTTTCTATATATATTTATATATTATAACATGAAGATAGAAATAAAACATTTCCATTGTGTCAAATTAAATATTTTGATTGACACAAAAGTGCATGTTTGGTAACAAGTTTTTTCCCTGGAAAATTCAGTACTTTCTGAAGGAAACAACTTTCTGAACCGCATACTTTTCTGTGAAATATGAACCTTATGCAGCTCTTTGTTACTTGATTGTTGGTTTTCTTATTTGCTTGAATATCTAGAAGCTACATTTATAGATCCAGACCTCATAGTGTTTGTATCACGTACGTAGACACAAAATAAAAAAGCTGTCCAAAAAAGTCTATAAGCTAAGGACATTTATAAAGACTTGCTGTAACTAATGATTTCACTTACTTTTAAATCCCTAGTCTAGACCCAAAAAACACTGCAGATCATTACCAAATGCCTGGAGATTATGTACTCTCATGCAGATAAGGTAGCTGAAATTTAATCTCTTTAGTTATTGGCAACTCTGTTCCGAATGCACTATTCTTGTTATATCTTCAGAATTCTGCCCTGCAGTGTGAAAAGCCCTGGCCCCAAATCAGGCAGGGGTGAAGCACTGTGTTAGTTGATTTAAACCAGATGCATGCTGCTAATTTAAGGGCACACTGGCCTTTGCCAGAATCAGAGGACTTTGCTGATGGTGTTCTATTTAGCTGCTTCTTAGTAGGCATCAAGGGCGGAAAGGTTAGGTGGAATTTCAATTAGTAACTTGATCAAAATACACTTTTGATAAGATCATTTAAAATTGCAGCATTGGCTCTTGGTTCTGTGTGTTTCTTGCCCCTTACGGCATTAACTGTGTTTCTGCTCCTCACACGCAGTCTCTGGTAAGACTTTGCACCTACCCAGAAGGGAGAGGAGAGATTCAGTTGCAAAGGATGTTTTCTGCATCAGAAGTGCAGCTCACTGAAAGCTGAGCTGGTCATTGGTCAAATGCAAAACACGGTCTAAAAATGCGATGACATTAAGCTCCCTGTGAGGGGCAGAGGAGGATTGTGAAATCACCAAAGGCTTCACAGCTAAGCAGGTGAACACCATGTCCTTGTTTAAGAGAGCGCTTGTTTGTAAAACTTAAAAGAGCTGTAGTCCTGGCCCAGGACCTGTGTTAGGTCTTGCCTTGTGCACAGTCCCTGTCCCTGACAGTACCTAGGTCAGTCTGTCAGTCTGCTTTTTCACTAAAAGCCTGGATTTTCTGGAAAATAGAAAGGGAACACTTAAAGAAATGTTTTCATTTAAAAAATGCAAAACTGCTCTGTTTCTCCATTATCTTGTGTTGTGGTTTAAGCCCAGTTGGCAGCTAAGCACCACAGCGCCGCTCGCTCGCTGTCCCCCTGCTCAGTGGGATGGGGGAGAGAATCGGGCTAAAAAGTAAAACCCATGGGTTGAGAGAAAGGCAGTCTAATAGGACAACAGAGGAAGAGAAAATAATAGTAATGATAAAAGAATCTACGAAACAAGTGATGCACAATGCAATTGCTCACCACCTGCTGACTGATGCCCAGCCAGTCTCCAAGCAGCGATCGCTGCCCCCCCAGCCAACTCCCCCAGATTCTATACTGAGCGTGATGCCATATGGTATGGAATAGCCCTGTGGCCAGTTGGGGTCAGCTGTCCTGGCTGTGCCCCCTCCCAGCTTCTTGTGCACCTGGCAGAGCATGGGAAGCTGAAAAAGTCCTTGACTAGTGTAAGCGCTGCTGAGCAACAACTAAAACATCAGTGTGTTATCAGCATTATTCTCATACTAAAGCCAAAACACAGAACTATGCCAGCTACTAGGAAGAAAATTAGCTCTATCCCAGCTGAAACCAGAACATCCTGCTAAATCTGAGACAGTTGTTTTGGATTTCTATGATATAAAAATGTCAGAATTTTTCATGAGAAAAAAATGTCATTTTTTTTACTCACTCTGGTTTAAATCATCTGCCTAGAAGCAAAACAAAGGTCAGAATTTAAGTCAAAGCAACTCTGTAATTTATAAACAGAACTTAAGAGCTGTGAGGAGGATGAGTGTAGGATCTTGAAACATTGCCTCTTGCTTTGTTACAGGGTGCTATTATCTCTTGTGCTGGATCTTACCTATATCTGTGGACAGTCAATGGCCAGCTTCTTGCAAGCATTAACACCACCTGCAGCCCCAAAAGCCATATCGTTTGCTGCTGCTTTGCTGAAGTGATGGACTGGGACACACGCAGCCTCATCATCACGGGAAGCACAGATGGAGTGGTGAGGGTAGGTAGATGGGGGAGAGGAGAATCATGATTCATTGTATACCAGAGGCAAGATTTTGCATCCTAAATGGAGGGACAGAGCTACTAAAAGCCCATTCCACTTAACCGGGCAGCACAGGGCAGAAGCGAAGAATCAGAGTAAAATGTTTGCTTCCTATCAACTTTTATCCTCCTGAATGGAGGAGTCTTTGCCATTCAGGAAGAGTTTTGAAAATGTGCTTTTTCATTCTGGTGTGGTTTTGAAAAGAAAAATTATATTGCCCATCAGAAGTATGTTTGAGTCTTGTTTCTGAGAGTTGGTTCACAGCTCAGTTTAGTAAGTCAAACTTTCTAAGGAGCAGGAATTCACTGCTGGTTCTGCCTCCAGTCTGATGGGAGAGCTTCCTGGATTACTGGAATCCTCATTAGCGCGTCAGACCCACGACCCTATGAGCTCCTTGCAGCACAGTGGCAGAGGGAGAGATGACTGCAAAATCCTGTTTTGATGTTACAATTTCCACCCCTTGCTGGGAAGCAGACAGCCCCATCTCTCTCTTGTTGCATTTTTATAATCCATGCTTTTTCTATTTTTACCTTCTTGCTGACACAGCTGTGGAAGACTGAATACACCAATGCCCCAGGCCAAGCTGCTGGGCTGAGACCGCAGAGAGGCACAACGGAAGAGTCAGGTAACACAGGTATGACCACAGGGCGGGCTGTGAACTGCAGTGTGACTGTGTGCTGCAGACCTTGTTTGGTTGTGCGGAAGAAGAGGGGGGGTGAGCACAGTGGTGTGCAGGTAACTGGTGCAGTGTTACTGTAACCACCGGCAGAAGTAGTAGGTAGCCACTGCCCTACCTGAGAGACAGAGAGCAGCCCTGAGCCACCAGTCTCAAGGGCACATCCTGCCTGGATGAAGCAGAAAGCTTCTTCATAGGCTCTGTCATGGGTTCTGTCAAGCTTGATAGACTACCTTTCTGCATAAACCTATGAAACTAATGAACTATCCTGGCTCCAGGAAGCCCGCTCCCTTGCCACCTCTGCTGGTGGCCTGTACTAAAGAATCCTGGCATACTGTCAGAGTGGATAGTGCCAGCTCCTGCCTGGGGATGGAACAGGGAAGTTTGTTGTCTTTGCCACCTTAAATGATGTCAGAGGCCCTTCAAATTGGAGGGAGGCCAGCAGCAGGCCCTACTGCATAGAGCTGTTTATTCAAGGCTGTGCCAAGCTGAAGCTGATACCCTGGAGTTCTCGCAGAGCTGAGGTTAATAAGATGAAGGGGCTATGGTGCTGACTGGTTTTAAAAACAACTCAAGCTCACTTCTCTGTTCTAACAAATACAGGAGCTGAAGCCTGCCAGGGAGCTTTAAAGGCACATCCTAAATAGCACAGCTTTGCTTCTCTTTGCAGCACATTTTATAAGAGAAAGGAATTGTGGTGTTAACATGTATAATTTACACCACTTATTTGCTGTGATCCTCGTTACATTTCTCTATTACTTCAATTTTAGGCACACAATTTGCATAAATATAGAGCTATAGAAGTAACATCTGCATAAAAAGATATTATACAGTAATTGGGCATTACCACTGAGATCTTCAGAAGTGCTGTTCATGTAACTTGGCATCTACATTACTTAGATAGCTATGTGAAAATATTTATACATACAGAGGTATATTGGAAATGCCAAACCAGATGCCCATCCAACCTTTTGTCATGTCTCTGAGAGTACCTAGAGCCAGATGCATCTCGGGAAGGTGCAAGAACACCAGAGATGCCAGATGTGAAATAGTCTGCCTGTGGTAGCTACATATGTACTATTATGTAGTCATTTTGCAGATTCTTTTTACAGGTACAGACATCCAATTTGTTTTAAGAATTCCCTAAGTTCTTGCCCCTAACTTCCTGTGGCATTTATTTCCACGTCCTATTTTCCCAGGTATAATTGCATAGGAATGTCTTTGAGCAAACTGAGGTTTTAGCTATGTGTATCTTAGGCAGCTCTCTAAACTAGGACTTAAAAGCGGCCCATGGGAGCGCAGCAGAATACTTCTGTTTGTGCCTTTTTCAGAGAGGCTTATAAAACAAGACAAGCATTGACCAGGCATCTGGTGATGTGTACACACACACATGTCCACACATGAACATAAGGACGCATGTTCTCAGATGCATACAGCAACAGCGCTCTATAATAAAGAGTTGAGAGGTGTAATCAAAGCAGTGACATGCTCCCTTAAACTGTTCAGATGACTTCAGGATTATTTTAAATGGCCAAATATTCCCACATCTCATTTTATGCATTAAAGAAAATAAAATTAATACAAAACACAGTCATTAAAAAGACCAAAGTAACTATGATTGAGTTATGTTGTTAGGTGTGTGTGTATGTGTGTGTATGTGAAATGTTCTCAGCATTTAATTATTGGTTCTGTTATGAGCAGATTTAGATAAGTTGATAATACCAGGGCTTTATGTAATTTCTTTTTACTAGGCAATTATGGGCTGTATTATATCCTGGCAGCAAGGTATTGTGGGGCATCTTATTAAGCATAGAGCCAGTGAAAACTGATGAACAATTTTGCTGAACTAGGCATGCAATTTAGAAAGCAATAATACACAAATCCAATTTAGCACACAATTGATACAGCCGCACGTCAGCACATGTAACTATCATAGCCACAAATTAAATTGGGATGGGCCTATTTTGCAACAGCACGGGCTGAGATTAAATATATTTGTTCTCAACTTAACAACTTGCTGACCGTAAATAATAACAATCCCATCCATGCTGCCCCCAGACACTTTCTAAATATTTATTTTTAAACCATGCAACAGGTAACAAGTGTGGAAAACATCTTGTTCTCTGTCGGGAGCTGAATCCCAGCCTTGCCTTGACTGGAAAACCAAGTAAGACCAGCCCAGCAGTGACAGCGCTGGCTGTATCCAGGTACTGCCCTTCCCTTTGATCGCAGCCGGTGTCCGGCAGAGGGCTGCGCGCCAGCCTCAACACCTCCGCCGCTCTGCCCAAAAGCAGCAGGTTGTTTTATTTTATTCCGAACTTTGCATTACTGCTGGGTTTTTGTCTTTTGTTTTTTCTTGTTTTTCTTTTTTCTGAAATCTCAGTCGAATCACTCTATCTTAGCCAAAGGCAGTCGCTCTGGGAGCTGGCCTGGCTAACTCTATTTGAAGGATGCTGGGATGGTCAGTGGTCAGATAGGAGGCAACCCAGGAGAAGCAGCAGCTTTTGGCCGGAATAGTTGTAGAGATCAGTAGCTGCTACACTGTCTCTGCACCACAGAAAAAGCACTATCCTAGGAGTTCCTGGAGCTGCTATCTCCTTAAAATGTAAACAGGAAGTTTTTGGCCAAAGGACAACTTTGTTGTTTAGCTCTACTTAGTTTGCACAGACAGTAATACTTTAGTTTACTCAATCCCTCTCCTGCAGTTTCATCTGGCTGTAATATTTGTCATTATCTCCTACCCCAGGATGTTACAGTGTACTGTAAAACAGTTGCTGTGTTTCTCTCCAAAAGTGTTGGCATTTTGATAGCTGCTAAAATGATTCCTTTATACTGCATGCTTAGATTTAGAGCACTTTGCCTGTGATGTTTATATGCATTGAAAGTGGGAAAGTTTTGCAGAGAGGGTTAGTTTCATTAGTATTGATGGCACTGCATGCAGCAGAGATTTCAGTGGCTGAACCCATGACATTATGTGCTAACAAGTCCAAATTCTGAATCTAGCCAGCAGATTTAATTAATGTTTGTGAATTCTCAGGATCAGTGAAAGGTAAGAGCTCCTGATCTGGCTAGATTGTCCACAACTAACCCACTGAACTCCAGGAAAGTTTGGATCTGATTCTAAATTCAGTCTTTGAACTGTGAATCTTTGTATACTCTGTATCATTGTTCTTCAAATTTAACATTATAGACAACCTGTACCCTGAACGTTGCAACCTCCTAATTGTTAGACATACAGGAGAAAGCCTTGATCCTATTTGCATCTTGTTCTTAAATGTTTTTGTCTTCTTTTTCTTTCTTTCTCAAGAAATTCCTCCAAGCTCCTCGTCGGTGATGACTGGGGAAGAGTCTGCTGCTGGTCTGTGGATGGGTAGGAAGAAATAGCCAAGAACTCTTGTTTTTTCAGGCTTTTGGATGGAGAGAAAATTACCCCTCAGAGCATGAAAGAGTCAGAGAAACTGGAAGCCTATAGTGGGGAACTGAATCTCAAAGGAGTTGTTGGACTGAATGTGCAGTCAACTCTGATTGAAATTAGAGAATGGACTCCAAAGTTGAGACACTGACAGACGTGCACACAGGCCATGAGATTTTGCAGTATTTGTCCTGGGAAAACTTTTGTATTTTAAATGTTATTTTAGATACTGAATTTGATGTAATACATTGTATTTCACATATAATAGCTAGCAAATAAAACTGTCTTGATTATGCCAAAAGGCAATGTAGTTTAATAAAATTAGTATATTCTAATTTTAATACCTCGAGATCAGAAAATACTGAGGCTTCAAACAGATGTTAAGTGAGTTTGTTGCAGTATCTTTGTTCTTATTAATATACAAGTATGTTGATATCTCCATTCCTACTCTTCCTCCTTTCCTGAATCTGCATGAAAATGTATGCATGCCTTCTGGAAAGCTATTTTGTTTGCAAAGTAAAGGTAGGAATTCTCAGGTTGCTACTGCTGCCTTTATCCAGCCCCACTGTGGACGTGTGTTATGGTGCAATCTTTAGTTCCCAAATTTCTGACTTGTCTTTTTTCATAGTGAGCAAGGCAGGTAAAATGCATGGAATGGGTGAGGATGAAGATCTGACACAGCTGGTCAACATATTCTTTCATTCTCCTCCTCCACTGCCTTCTTTCCTAGCCTTGTCCCGATGTTCTCTGGGTTTTCAGTAAATGAGATATACTTCAGGATTTACCTTCACAATCACCCTGCATGGTAGAACTATGGGTATTTGTGACATAAGAAGGCCAAGGCCATAGTATAATAAATTTAAGTGCTATTTGTGTCCCTAATGGAGATGGAGAAAGTGTGAAAAACAAGCTCCTTAACATTTTATGAGAATTTGAAGGAGCTAAACTGATAACTCCCCCCCTCCCCTGCCCCTCCTTCACCTGATAAAGAAATTTAGTATCTTACACACAGGCAGGCTGAGTAGCCACTTAAGCAGAGCAGCTTCCTGAACACCACAGGCAAGAGCCAGGATGAACAAGAAGGACATTGTGACCCTGAAGGCCCCTGTGTTCATACCACTGAACACATCCCTGGACAGAGCCAGGAGAGTTCCCTGATTTCTACTGCAGTGGGACTGGTTAGCACTGCAGGAGTGAAGCCCTGTGTGTGCTACACTGGACAGCCAGAGATTGAGGAATGTGAGAAACTGCTATACGCCAAAATCTTGGTGCTAGAGACTTTCCAGCATCATTAGGAAGAATGATGACAGGTTTTTACCAATCTTCCTCTAACTACACCATCAACTTTCTTCTTCCTGTAGGGCACTGCTTTGTTTGTGATTATTCTTCTGAATTACATTGCTGAATGAGCAAGACTTCCTATGGCAAACAGCTTCCTTCCTTACAGAGTGCTGAGACATGCCCCCCACCCCCGACCCCAACCCACCCTGCAGCTCAGTCTAACCTCCACAGTGAGTGAGGTAATTGCCTGTGGAAAATGTAGTAATCAGAAGCAAGTTCATGATGCTAGCTCATGATGCAGACATACAAGGAAGGCTGCATTATGTCTACACAGGTGACCTGGCTGGTTATCCTTTCTAACCTCCAAGTGTGTGGTTTGATGACTCAGATGCTATCCTTTCTGTGCTCAGTGAAACATATACTGAAAACAGGCCAAAATGCACCAATGTTTGCAGTCAAAGTAACCCTGTGGAGTAAAGGTGGACCATGCCCATCCTTCCCTTTCCAGAGGACTTGGGAAAGGTCAATTGTCATAGAATTAAAAAAAAAAAAA